>PVLC010028129.1:0-21182 GCA_004027655.1 Graphiurus murinus
CCATAGTTTGCCAACTCCTGTCCTAGAGAAGTTTCAGTGTTTTCTAGAAGTATCTCTTATGTAATAAAATGAAAGCAAAAACCAAATTAGGTAAGTTTAATATTTTAACTTTCAGGTTAACTTTTTGAGAGGTGAAAAACAGTTGAACTATCAATGTGCAGGGTATAGTGCACTGAGATCTTTCAGATCTATTTTTAGTCTAAGGACCTACAAAAACCATTTAACTACGATCACTGGAGTTTTCTAGAACTAGAGCCATAGAGGCTTGATATCATCAAAAAACCTTCAGATTTAAAAGTCATATCTCTAACATATTGAATATCAGGTTACCAGTGAGCATATGGATAGTTTGACGAACATTTATATTACCATTTATTCAGCTCCATATTGATTTAAATATCTAGCTAATGGGGGGAAGCCTTTTCTAAATTCATGTAAAAATTCAACCAATATTTACTGAATGCTCCAAACATTGTATAACAATAGAAATGTATATTTTGCTTTATTCCACAAAATAATTGAGATAGCTAAATAACATTCACATGGTGTTCTAAAATTATCCAATTGTTTTGAGAATTACTGAATCATTTATGTATCACTACATTATTTGATTCTTCCACTCACTCACAAAATCAATTGGGAAAGTTGATATGATCATGTAAACCCAGTTGACTACAAGGAAACAGAAACCCAGAGAAGTTCAGGGACTTGAAGAATCAGAACTTGAATTTAGGTATATGCTCCTATTTACCATGCCTTTGGGAACCCCAGACAATGGGAATGTGAGTACCATTCCTACGGAAGATACAATTACATTTCTCCCTAAGGGTAAGTATGATGGTTAGTCTGGATTATCAGCTTGACTGGATCATGAAACATCTAAGATTATATGACTTTGAGTGTGTTGATGAGATGATCGGTTTATGTAAAGGTAGATTGAAGGGGAAGTCCTGCCCTGAATGTAGGCAGCATGGTTCTGACAGGCACAGAACCTGGATAAAAGGAGAAAGCCAAGTGAAGGTATGTGTGGTTCTTCCTGAAAAAAGCAGATCTGCTCTCTCCTGCAATCTGGTCTTCAGCTCTTCAAACTGGATCTTCACCATCATTTCTCCAGAGAGTTTCCTGGCCTTTCCATGTTGGAGTGGGACTGAATTAGTGGTTGCTCTGATTCTGAGACTCCAGCTCTTGGACCACTCGACCAGCTGCTGGTCCCTCTGGCTCTCCACATGCAGTTGGAAACTTGGGACTACACTGCTTTGGACTGTAAGCTGATTTAATATATCCCATTTTTATATGTGTTCTGTGAGTTATGTTACTCTAGTGAACCCTGACCAATACAGTAGGCCAGCCCTAAAATAACAGATGGCCCCAGCCTTGCCCCCACTTTGCCCAGAGTTTTCCTCTTTGCCCTTGCCACATACAGGCCCACATTTCTTTCCCTTCTGAGCTAACTTCTGACTAACAAATGAAAAGCCATCTGGGGAATGGTGGTGACCTAGAAAGACTCTAAAATGAAGCAGCTAGTCAGAAGGGACATCAATCATCCCAGATGCAGGGCATGAACTACCACAGAACTTAATGACAGATGAATGCCTTCCACCTAGGAAAACTCCTGTTTCCCAAGAATCAACCTCAATCACCAAGTATCCATGACCCTGCCTGAACCTTCCCTTAGCTGGTATTCAACACCTAAATAAGATCTGATAGCCTTAACTGTTACTTAACAGTACCTGTATATTCACCTATCCCCAACTAGACTGTAACCTTTAAACATCAGTTTCATTTCCTTGTATCCCAGCCTTTTTGTCAATATCTGCTTCGGTTGGAATCATTGTGAGAGTTTTTTTCTACCAGTGACTCCAATGAACTGCAACTCCCAGTATTTACACACTTGTGTGCTTCTCTCCCATGTCATTGAGGGTTCACCATGTGACCAGCTTTAATTATGGAACACAGTGGAAATGACACTGTACCAGTTCCCAGTCTGACTTGAGAAGATCTGCAACTTCTGCTTTTGAGCCCATGGGAATTCAGAGCTACTGAGGGAGAGAGAGAAGCCCTACCATCCCAATGACTTCACTTAGTCCAATCCCCTGCTGACCCACAAGCCACAGGACTGGCCATGAGTGAAATTAGCACAACTATCCAGGTGACCCCATATTGCAGAATCGTAAGAAAATAAAGTTGTATTGCTTTAAGCCACTATGGTTTGGATTTGGTATACAACAACGAATAACCAAAGCAGATTCCCAGAAAATTTGTTGACTGAATAATTGAGTGGAATTCTTTATATTTTTTTTAATTTCCTTTGCTGTAAAAGCACCATAGTAACAAATGTGACATTAAAAACTCAGAAGAGTAGATTGAGTAAAAGAGAAAATAGCATTTATTGAGAAATGTTTATGTCTGAGGCACAATATCAAGTCAGTTTTCACATTCACACTTGAATTTCTCAATGACAATCCAATGAGGTTATTATTATTTTCCTACATTTTTTGTTGAGAAAACTGAAGCTCTAGCAAGTAAATTAACTAGATGTTTAGTCAGCTTTTTTGTTGCTGTGACCAGAATACCCAACAAGCGCAACTTTGAGGAAGAAAAGTTTATTTGGACTCACAATTTCAGAGATTCGATCCATAATCAGTCAGCTCCAAGGCAGAAACCTCAGGGGTGAGGCATAGCCGAGGGATGCACTCTCACATCATGGGGTCAGGAAGCAGAGAAAGCAAGACGAGGGGAGCAGGAAACATACAGAGAACCCACGGCTCTACCCCTAATGGCATACCCCCTTCAGCCAAGCCACCTCTGGAACCTTGCTACATTGGGGATACCTTTCAACACATAAGCTTTTGGGCGACAGACCTGACCCAAGCCATAACATTTGGTCAAGGTCAAACAACCTTAAAGTATGACAATTTGGCTTCAAATACAAGTCTGTGTGCTTACAAAACCCATGTGGCTCTCACTCCATTGTACTGCCTTCATAGACATTTGTAGCCAGTGGGGTATAACCATCACCCCCAGCTTCACCATTGGTTTCCCATGGGATTTTGAGCTTCTTCCATGACCCCATGTACCCAGGTTTCAATTCCCTATACATCATACTTTCTTTCCCAACCCCTGCAATGATTATGAAATTCTAGAAGCTCTTCTTGAATAACAATTGCTGTCTTAGTCAACATTCCCACTGCTGTATCCTGAGAACCTGACCACACAAGTTAGAGGAAGGAAGATTTATTTGCTCACAGTTTCCTTGGAAATCTCAGAGTTCAGTCCATATGAGGCGCAGTCTAAGGATCTCAGGGCAAGACAGCAGGAAGGAGAGAGAGGGAGAGCACATGGGTTCTGCCCCTCACATCACAGAGGCTAGACACAGTGAGCAAACAAGGAGATCAGGGACCATATATAATCCCTAAGCCCACACCCCAGAGACCGCACCCTACCTGCCTAGGGTAGTACCAAGTAAATTCATCACAATGAATTTATCTACTGATGAGATTACAACCCAGCCACACTTCCAACATGGCTATTTCATTTCTAAGAGGACTAGGGGAACATTATAAATATAAATCATTACAGTTGCTTATCCCTTCAGGACTATCTGAATACAAGAAGCCCTTGGGATTAGATCAGACCTGATTTTGGATTCAATGATGCCTCTAGCCCAAATATGCCTTATTGGTAGTGTCCAAGAAGTATAGAAAAGCAAGAGGAGAAAGAGTGTGTCCTGGTCCAATGGCACCTCTTTAAAATGCATACCCATATCCTAGCACACCCATTATGCTGGCTCAGTAAGTCTGGGTATGACAGCAAATAAGTATGTACTTCGACAGGATCCCAAATCAATTCTGATGCACAGCCATGTTTGAAAAGCACTATGCTAGTCCATTTAAAAATACAACAGATTCAGGGAAAACTGTTAAGTCTTTAGTCCTCAGAGCACATGTCATACTGATGGTATGTGAAAGATGATACATTTTTAATTATATGGATCATCTATCTTGACATCTTCAATTCACTAGATGTCATCAACCATATTCTTTAATGCTGACTTGGATAAAACTAGTTTAATATCTCACAAGGTGAGGTCAAAATCTCAGTAGTCATCCTAAAACTGGTGCCAATATTCCATAAAATGACAAACTAGATTTAGGTTTGGTTCTTTGAACAGATACTAATGCATCTTTACTCTGATGTTTCCGGCTAATATATGGGCACGTACCACGTACCAACATTTTGGTCAATGTTGGGCCACATATACAATATAACCTAGGTATATGGTATATAACCTAGGAGCATAGTAGGCTATACTGTAGTTTTGCATAAATGCACTCTATTGTGTTTCACAACTACAAAATCAACACATTTCTGAAAATGAATCCTATCCTTAAGCAAAGTGACGTGTGACTATAATTCAGTAAGTTTAAAAGTGCATACTCTGCTGGGCCCAGTGGCATGCACCTGTTAGCCTAGCTACTCAGGAGACTGAGGCAGGAAGGTCACAAGTTCAAGGCCAGCCTGGGGAAGTTAGTGAGACCCTGTCTCACAATAAAAAAGTAAAAAGGGCTGGAGATATATCTCAGAGGGCAAATGCTGCCGGGTTGAATCCCTAGTATATGACATACACACACACACACACACACACACACACACACACACACACACATACACACACACACACACACACACAAATATGTATAAGCATTGCCTTCATGTTTCTTTACTTTGCTAATTAAATGCTATATGTTATTACTTCAAAATCAAAGTGGAATCTGATTCACATCCTCCCATAAAACTTCTTCTATATTCCTACAAAATACCCAACAAAACTGACCACATAAAATAGCAGAGTGATCGATAACCTCATGCCAGAATCTTAGTGACATCTACACAAACCCAAGGTATTTGGCATTGCACTGACAAAAGCCTATTTGTTGTTCATCACATCATAGTTTGTGGTAAAGAAGCCATTTGAGAGGGGGAAAAAACAGTTCACAAACAAAAAAGATAATTCTATTCCCCACCTGACAGAGTCCAGAACAATGCAGCAACTAGAAAAATGAGGCAGCTGCCCTCTGTGCTCCTGTGGGTGTTTCTCAACATCGCTGCCCTTCTCCAGTCCACTCCTCCTAATCTCTTGATCCAGGCAGACATGGAAAATTCAAGAATATAGTGCGAGCCAGGTGTAGAGGCACACACTTGTAATCCCAGCACTTGCTAGCCTGAGCCAGGAGGATGAGATCTCAGGTTCTCCGCCAGTCTCTGGCAACTTGTGAAGCCCTCTGCAACTTAGTGACACTCTGTTTCAAAATAAAGAATAAAAAATCAATCAGGCTGGGAGTGGAGCTCAGAGATAGAATGCCTCTGGGTTCAACCCCCAGTACTACAAAAAAATAAAGAAAAAGAAAATAGTGTGTCAATAAGTGTATAGATAGAAGTGGGAGGAGATATACAGAGAGGCTGGTAGCTTCAGTATGGGGGACAATGAATGCTGGGGATTGTGTGTGTGTGTGTGTGTGTGTGTGTGTGTGTGTGTGTGTGTGTGTTTGCAAGCTTTGTGGTGGTTCACATATCACAGAATTAAGTATTAGAGGTAGATGTAATGTCAGCTGAACAAGTGCTTTCTTAGAAATGTGAAATTGGGTTGAAGGCTCAGTGCATCAACCTCTCATGTCTCTGAAAAAGAGACAATATCAACACATCAATACTTCTTTGTAAAATATATAAGTGTGAGGGGAGAAAGGAAAAGTCTGTTTACTCTGATGAGAAGCACAGTCTGGATTAGTCCCACCTTGTTCAAGGAAAAGCAAAAAGGTAAACCAACAAGAGTCCAGGGATAAAGGGGGCAGCTGCAAATTAAAGAAAACAGTATGTAACAGGCCAGGAAAAAAGAACTAACCTCTGAAAAATTAACTCTACTTATTAACTCTACTTCCAGAAGAAAATTTTCAAACTTTGGCTTCTTCTTAAGTAAGTACAGTATAAAAAGGCACAAGTGCAAACAAAGAGAAGCCAAGCAAGAAAATGAGATAGTAAAATGATGAATGATTTTAAAGAATCAAAAACCTTACCATACACGGTGCTGTTTTAGTGACTGGTTTGACAATATTTACTAAAACAAAAAATTTTTTTGAACTGGGGATTGAACCCAGGGGCATTCTATCTCTGAGCATACCCCCAGCCCTATTTTTTATTCTTTACTTTAAAACAGCATCTCACTAAGTTGTAGAGGGCCTCACTAAGAGCTGAGACTGGCCACAAGCCTGCCATCCTCCTGTCTCAGCCACTCAAGTACTGGGATTACAAGCATGCACCACCAGGCCTGGCTACTAAAACCAATTTTACATGTGCTCTATTACCCAACAAACTCTTTCATAGGTATAATGTTTACCCTTAGAAGCATTGCAGGGAAACCAGGCATGGTGGTGCACGCTTGCACCTGTAATATCAGTACTTGGGAGGCTGAAACAGGAGGATAGCAGTTTCAAGATCAGCCTGAACAGGGTCTCACTGCTGAGACTCTCAGCAACTAGTGAGACCCTGTTTCAAAGTAAAAAATTAAAAAGGGCTAGGAGTGTAGCTCAGAGGTAAAATTTCCCTTAGTTCAATCCTCAGTCACACACACACACACACACACACACACACACATCGCAGGGACATCAGAACACAAATTTCAAGAATTTTCATAGCAGCATTGTAGTAGCCAAAATCCATAGACAATCCAACTACCTAACTATACATAGGATCACACAGTGCTACACACAGAAGACAGAGTATGGTACATAAATGAAAACAAGCAGCTTACAACAACACAGATGAATGTCACAAATAGAATGAGTGTGAAAGGAAGCAGACACTCAAAAACCCATATTGGTTGATCCCATGTGTATAAAGTTTTAAAACTAAACTACAATGCTTAGACATGCCCACTTAAGTTGTCAAACTATTGAAAAAGGAAAGGTGAGAGTTTCTCAGCCCATATTCTCACTACGATGATCTAAACACTCCACTCAGAGTACGATGGTGCGAGGCAAAGAGCAAGCAAGGGGAGGAAGAGGCACATAGTTAGTCCCCAAGACCACACCCCCAGGGAGTCACCTCAAGCATGGCTGCCTCCTGAGCAAGAGATCTGAGGGACACCTTACTTTCAAACCCTAACAGACAGTGACTACCAACAAAGGCAGAAGAGTGTTACCTTTAAGAGGAACACAGCCCGTGCTTGGGCTGAGGCACATGGGGCCCTCGTGACCCTGCAACCTTCTATTTTGTAACCTGAGGCAATAACACAGTTTATTCTCTTATCTTTTCTCAAGATGCACATTTAGGATTTGTATACTTTATTTAAGTTTTATAAGCATATTAGCAGAATTAAAATTTAGGTTGAGGGTAAAGGCAGGTTTGATAAGAGAAAAAATAAAATTGTACTCTCTTACAGAATGTAGAGGAAAAGACTAAATTTAAAAATGATAAGAGGTAAGATGGTGACCTTGAAGGAAAGAGACTGGAGAGAAATTTAGACAACTAATGTTCCCAGAAAAGAAGTCCAAGATGAAACAAAAGTCTATACACTACTATAGATACTAGGCTATAGATACTAGGCTAAGTGATTTGTAGAAATTAATTTACTGATCTCTACAGTAAGCCTATGAGGTTAAATACCACTAGGTGCCGTAAGCTCGTGGGGAGACGAAGGTCTAATTTTCTCAAGGCCTTATGACTTGGTAACAGGTAAGTGGTGCACAGGAGCCACGAGCCCTATCAGTAAGCTACTGAAGTTAGCCTTTGAGTCACTATACCATATTCCCCTTAGTTTTTCATGTTCTGGATCATAATATAATATAGCACAACATTCAAACTCAAAGGAAAGTATAAAAATACGTATTTTTTAAAGTTTCCGGAGAAACTCAAATTTTCATGCAAGAATTGCACATGCTTCTGAGTCCATTTGGGGCTGATAACAAAGATGCCACAGACTGGGTACATTATAAACAACAGAAAAGTATTTTTCATAGTTCTCAAGGATGGAAAGCTCAAGATCAAGCAATAAAACAAACTCAGATATTTCAGAAGTTATACCCACTTATGTGTAAATAACTTTCAAAGAAATTTTTTAAGACAAATTTCAATTGAACAAGAGAAGAAGCCTAAGAAGAGGTGAAAATGAAGAAGTAATGACTTAGAAGCATTGTCCCAGAGCTCCGAAAATAGATGAAATAAAGACAGCTGTGGTGAGTATTGCAGGAACTGAGCAAAACATTTTCTTTTTTTTTTTTTTTTTTTTTTTTGGTTAAACCCAGGGGCATTCTACCTCCAACCTACACCCCCAGTCCTATTTTTATTATTTATTTTGAAACAGGGTCTTAATAAGTTGTGGAGGGCCTCACTAAGTAGCTGAGGCTTGCAGCAAACCTACGATCCCAAGTACTGGGATTACAAATGTGCACCACCATGCCCGGCTGCAAAACATTCTTGATGTAATTGTTTTTAATTTACAATAATCTAGAGTTTAAAACCCAAATTACATTAATAGCAAATGAATGGGTGAGAAACAATGAGCACTAAGAAGCTCAAACATGAGAGTAAAGATAGGATTTTACTCCTTGACAAATAGAAAAATGTAACTCAAGGAATGATTCTCAAAAACTGAAAACTAAGTACTGCCAGAAGAGAGATTGAGAGAAAGAGAGAGTTTTTTGTGTGTTTGGTGTGTGTGTGTGTGTGTGTGTGTGTGTGTGTGTGTGTCCTAAGGAAGATAAAAGCAAAGAAAATGAGATCCGTATTTCAAGACAATGGCAATGCAAAGAAACATGAAACAAGATGACAAGTAAAACTGAATGAATTAAAAGTCAAAAGCACTGTTCTTAAGAAACCTATCAAATATTAAACGACGCGAATGAGATAAAAGTAAAAGAAAAGGAAAATGTAGGAGGAACAAAAGCCAAAAAAAAGCAGCAAGGAAAATACTAATATCAAATTAAGAGGAATTAAAGGCCAAAAGCATTACATATGGCAAATAGGATCACTTTATATTATATTATTAACATGTTTCTTTGTACCACAATAATAGCCATATATTTATATGCTGGCTAAAGTTGTAAGGACTTACATACATGAATTTTTTTTTTTTTAGAAATACTAGAGAACATTTTAAGTAATTCAATAGTAAGATTGAACTCAGAGGCATTCTGCCTCTGAACGCTACATCCCTGCCCTATTTTCTTTCTTTTTTTTTTTTTTTTTTTTAAGCAGGATTTCCATAAACTGCTAAGGCTAGCCTCCAACCTATGATCTTCCTGTGTCAGTCTCCCAAGTACTGGGATTACAGTCATGCACCACCACACTGGCTGCAGTAATCAAGTAGGCAAAGAATAAACAAAAACAAAAACAAAAATAAACAAAGACAATGTTTTAAGAAATACATATTTCCAAGCTACTCAGGATGCTGAAGCAGGAGAATCACAAGTTCAAGGCCAACCTCAGCAATTTAGTGAGACCCTATTGTAAATAAAAATAAAAAGGGGGAGGGGGGCCTGGGATGTAATTAGGAGAGAGAGACCCTGGGTTCAGTCCCTAGTACTGAAAAAAAAAAAGAAAGAAAGAAAATATGTAAGATTATCAATCTAACAGTAATCTAAAGGAATTATCTAATGATAATGTAATTATGTATCCCACAAACCAAAAACCACCTTCTAAAAACCTATGAAAAAAATCAAAATAACTACTAGGACCAGTTTAGAAACAACCAAAATGTGAATGCTACTTATAAAAGAATATATCAATGAGGCACTCAGAGAAAAATATTCATAAACACTTTAAATATTAATAAGAAGACATCAAAATAAATGAGCTGAGCACTTGTTTAAAAAAAGCAATGAAGCAAGTTAAGGGTAAGCACAAGAAAGAAATTAATAAAAGAATAAGGTAATGGATAAGAAAACAGAAAAATATTAGAATTCATAAATAACCCCAAAAGATGATTCTCTGAAAGAACCAACAGAGCAGACAAATTTCTGCTAAACTTAATCCAGAAGAAAAGACAGATTCAGAAAAGAGCAGGAATTCAGGCATGAAAAAAAAAAAAACATTTTTGAATAAGATTAAGCCATTCAAAATCTAGATCAAATGATAAAATAAAGTAGTCTCACACAAATTAGTCTAGCAAAAATCTAGCAAATAACAAGTGCTACAAATACATAGTTGAATGTACCCAGCTACACCACAGAAAACTGCTTTGGTTTTGAGGACAGGCCAGACTAGAGACTCAAGTAGTTCAAAGGTGCTCTCCCAAAGAAACAGACATGCAATGCAGATGTGCCTGCAATCCCCGGTAATTAGGAGGCTGCAGCAGGAGGATTGCCAAACTCCAGGCCAAGCTGAACAATTTAGTGAGACAGAGTCTCAAAATAAAAAATAAAAAGGAGCCCTGTTTCCAAATAATAAAATTAAAAGGGTTGAGGATATAGCTTGGATGTAGAATGTCCCTTAATTATTTTTACTAATTAAAAATAAAAAAGGCTAAAGGTAGCCAGGCATGGTGGTACATGCCTATAATCCCAGTACTTGGGAAACTGAGACAGGAGGATTGCGGTTTCAAGGTCAGTCTCAGCAACTTAGGGAGACCGTCTGCAACTTAGTGAAACCCTGTTCCAAAATAAAAAAATAAACTGGGCATGGTGGCACACATCTGTAATCCCAGTTCTTGGGAGGCTGAGACAGGAGGATCGCAGGTTCAAGAACAACCTTAGCAAGTATACTCTCTTCTACCTAATGAGACAGTATTTCAAAAATAAGAATAAAACAGAGCTGGAGGTGTAGCTCAGAGGTAGAATGCCCTGGCTTTAATCCCCAGTACCAAAAATAAATAAATAAAAAATAAAATAGAGCTGGAGGTATAGCTCAGGGGTAGAATGCCCTGCAATCCCTAAGACCACAAAGGGGGTGGGGATGGGGAGTAGCTCAGAGGTAGAGCTTTTTTTCTGGGTTCAATCCCCGGTAAAACACATCCACACACACACATCTACCACACACAACTTTTGCTGCTCACAAAGCCTAGTGGCCATGCCTAATGTTCAGATTCCATGACCTGATATTCTTGTGCCAGCTCTGGGACATGCCCCTTGTCTGAACTGCAGGACCTAGGAGCGGTGTTTGTTTATGTGTTTGTTTTCATTTATGTCCATTCAGGGAATTTTTTTGCAAAGACTTGGCTATAATCTTTCACAAGTTAACACTCATGACTCCCCTCATTTTTTTTTTTTTAACTAATTCATTCAATCAACTCATTCAACAAATATTTGACAGTCTTTATGTGCCAGGCAGTATAAAACTCTGGGAATACAAACTATCTCCCTAAGTTGCTGAGACTGACCTTGGACTGCAATCCTCCTGTCTCAGCTCCCAAGTACTAGAATTATAGGCATGTACCACCATGTATGGCTCCTGGACAAAAATAACAGCCTTTCCTAGGGGACAGCACATTCTCATGAAAAGGCAGATAGAACAAACAAAAGATTTGCAATATGAACTGTGTACAGGTAGCTATGAACATGTTCCCAATCAACCCAGGGTTCTTTGGCTCCATTGGAGACAGAAATCAGAAAGAGGCAAGCAATGTCAACCCAACAAGGCTTCACTAGGGCTTATGCTCAGCACCTGTTGTAGCGTCCAAGACTGGCTATCCAAGGCTTTAATCGCAGCTTTTTTAGCCCTGCTTCTGCCTGGCATAGACACAGTTGGTGGTGGTTGGACATGATGCAGAAGTTCTGCACCCATCCCATCTGTCTCCTGCTCCTGACACCTGCGTTTGTGCTTGACACGATGATCTGCCCCATGCATGCTGGGTTCACCCTCATTCAGCTTTCCACCCTTGGAAGCTATAATCACAGACAAAACCAGGTGTTCTGCTCATGCAGCAGTTGCTGGTTGGGGCAAAGTTATCTAGAGAACTTAAATAGCATGAGTCAGGGAAGAAACATCGGTGGGGAGGAGGGAATCAGGGCCTCCTCGCTATCTCAGAAGAAAACCCTGGGAAGTCAGAAGTAGACTTTCCTGGGAAGTATTTTTACAAATAGATCTGAGAAGAAAAGAGAGGGGGAGGGAGAGAGACAAGGAGAGAGAGAAACCTTCATTTTCTAGCTAAAGTGAGGTGGCTCCAACAAAAGCAACCTTCCCCCCTCCCCCTCCCATGATCAGCCTCCACATCCTCTCTCTCCCACTCACCTCCTCCTCGAACATCATCCTTCTTGCATAAATGATCGCAGTACTTCCTGCTGACCTCCTTGTTAATTACATCCAACCTCACCGCTCTTCAGACCTTTTCTACTCTGGTCATATATTTCCCTGCTTAAATCTGCCACGGGATCCTCAGTGCCTTTGACATAGAGTCTAAACTTCTTAACCAGACTTGGATCTTTAGGACCTGGTTGCACATTTGTCTCACCAGTCCCATCAACTGCATTTCCCCAGTGTATTAGTTAAAAGAAGCACAAATTGCCCCATTGCAATGACTCCTAGACTCTTGTAAGTGAATTATTTGTTAGCTGTTCTCCCGTGTACCAGCATTCTTCTTCAGCACATGCCTGATGCAGTACCAGAGCCCGGGAATGTGCTATAAACGTTCAATGATGGTGATGATGTTGGGGTAGTCAAGTGCTGGAAATAGACTGTATCTCCAGTGAAAAGAAAGAAATTTGGAATCTGAGAAGAGAGGAATATAGGAGATGGGTAGTAGAAAGAGAGATGTGGGACATGAATGTGAGGCCTTTTGCCTCAATCCCACATCAATAGGCTGGCCTGTGCTTCCATGGCAGGGAGGCCGGTCACACTCACAGGGCATTTCTCAAGTGTCAGGCAGTGTTCTAAGCATATTATAGGCACTCGGATATTTAATCCTCACACACCACTATGAGGCAGGTGCTGTGATTTTCCCCATCCTGCCCCTGAGGAAGCAGGCCCAGAGAGGTTAGGAACACACGCAGAGTAATGCAGCAGGGGATGGTGAAGCTAGACCTCTAACTCGCTCACTCTTGACTTTGTCACTTTTTTGGATTGGGGGCAGGGGTTGTTTTTCATTTGTTTGTTTGTTGTACTAGAGACTGAACCCAAAGGCATTTTACCTCCTAGCTATACACCCAGGTCTTTTTCTAATTTTATGTTTTGAAACAAGGTCTTGCCCAGCTTGCATTTGTGTTTCAAGTCAACATTAAAAGATATAGACTATTAGCTGGGCATGGCATGGTGGCACATACCTGTAATCCCAGTATTCGGGAGGCTGAGAAAGAAGGATTGCAGGTTCAAGGCCAGCCTCAACAATTTAGCAAGACTCACAGCAACCTAACAGTACCCTGTTTCAGAATTAAAAACTTAAAAAAGTGCCAGACATTCTCAAAGGTAGAATGCCCCTGGGTTCATTCCCCAGTACCACAAAAATAAAATAACGAAGATATAGACTGGTTTTCCATACTTGCTATATGAAAATATACTTGATTATACTTTAAAAAAAATAGATCTCTGAATCTAAACTTCTAGATTACCCCTACCAAAAACAGCAAATACTGAGAACTTGACACTTGGGAATAGCTAAGATGCTCATGATTTCTAATATTTACCAAAATTTTATATTGGCACAAAGATTTCCACTCATATGGAAGTAATTTATTCAAGCATGGAAACTGAATGAGAGAATTTTTAACACTTTAGGATCTTTAACTAAATATCACTTACTGGCATGAATTCCCCTGGGCATGGTGGTTGTACTTTTACTGAATAAAGAGTATCACCATACCTTGAATCTATATTTAGGTTGTGAACAAAATGGAAGTGTAGCTGAAATACTGAATATCCTACAAGAAATTATAGGTGAAAAAATGTGGTCACATTTGGAGATGCAAGGACGATATGACCTCAAAATCCCACCCAGCCTCACCTGTGCCGGAGAGTCCACAGTTGCTATTTGTAAAAGGACTGACTAACACAGCGAATAAAAAAAAAAAAACTTCCTGTATCCATCATTTTCTTCTGAGAACCCAGACTTTGAAAGCTTTCCCTGCAAGACGTGGAGCTAAAGTATTTCCCCATCTTGTACCTTTGCAGCGAACTATTTCTTACTTTTGGGGTCCAATTATTTCAGACAGGAACAGGGATTATCTTTCAAAAAGCAAAGACTAACAAAGCATGGGTGCTGAAAGAAAAAAAATCATATTAAGAATTAGAAAAGTTCCGAATTTAAAGTGGAGGAGAAAGGTATTAGCGGGAGACGAGTTTCCTGTTCTGTAGTAGCTTCTGCCTCCTGGCGGTGAGAGGGTGTTAATGCCTTCAAATATATTCGAATCTCGAAGTTTGATTTATCCTCTGCATGTTCTGACATGTTACTCTGAAGCGCTTTTTTCTTTATGTTTAGCACACCGTGCTTTATTTTCTTACTTTAGTCATTCTATCTTTTGTTCACTGAAGGATTAATAATATAAAACACCGGAGTGAATTAAAATGTTCGCTCAGTTCAAGAGCTCTTTCAGCAACTCTCCAAATAAGTAGACAGTGAAAATAATATAGAAAAATGCAATGACACATCTCCCAACAGAAAAAAAGAGGAGCACAGAATAATTTATGTCTCTTGACAAATTTTATTTCACAACCCTTCTAAAGTTTAATAGTAAAGAAGACTTAGCTAGAAATAAAATCGTAGTACTAATTTGGTTAAATCACAGGATTCAGAAATAAAAGACAATATACTCTAATGCATGAGTCACCTAACACAGAAAAATCTCCCATTGATTATTTGAAATGAAATTATGATTTTCTTTCCAGGGAGTTCGTTGGGAAGATGAATGACTAAATACTTTATTCCTCTGTCCCTGCAGACTGGTAGGTTTGTTCTATTTCTAACTTTCTAGAATCATCAGCAACTGGTATTTTTAGCACAAGGCACTGCTCTATAAATTATTATCTCTAGTCTATCAGCAGTTATGTAACCTGCACATTATTGCATATAAAATGATTGAACAATAATATCCCTGAGCTATTTTTTAGCCATGACTGAAAAAAAAAAAAAAAACACCTAACTGATGTTACACAAAGTGGCCTAGAGTTGAACAAAGGAGAGTCCATTTTTGGCTCAGACTCTGAGCAAGGAGAGACTCTCTTCACCTAAATACCCTTCCCATAGCCACAGCCCACAAAGAATCCCACATGGTAACGCAAACCCTTTGGACAGAACGTAAATACAGGACATTCCACAGAAAGCTGCAGCATCATGTCACAATCTTCATTAACCAGAATAGCAGACAGATGGCCCTGACTAGCATTTTGGAGGCAAACACAGCCTTTCATTAGAATTAGTGGATAAAGATTCAGCCATTGCACATTATACACATTATTGAAATATCACACTGGTACTCCACAAAAATGTACAATTATTATGCATCAATTTTTTAAAAAGATTCAGCTCTTAAGCTTGGCGTGGTGGTGCATGCTTGTAATCCTAGTCCTCTGGAGGCTGAGACAGAAGGATCACAGGTTCAAGAACAGCCTCGGCAAGTAGTGAGACTCTCGTCAACCTAGTGAGACCCTGTTTCCAAATAAGAAATAAAATTGGGCTGGGGGTGTAGCTCGAAGGTAGAACACCTCTGTGCTCTGCTAAGATAACTTCAGATTTTCTTTATTAACAAGTTTTATCTATTACAGGAACAAAACCATGTATCACGTATAGCATAGCTACAACATTATCAAACACATTTGTGATGACATTCTTCTTAATAAATAAAAGTGGGCTCTGCACATATTTAAACACCTTTATTTGACAATCACAGCTTCAATAATCTATTTAATCATAAGAAATCCTCACGTCGCTGCAAAGAACTATGTTTTTGTGGAAGGTCTTGCAGGAAGGTAGAGGTTTTTCAATCCAGTAGTTTCCTTCAGCAGATACAGGCAGATTCTAAAGTGCTATAGCCAGCTAATGATATCGACTTAGGTCCGAGAGGTGCAGATGGAGAAGCAGATGTAGCTGTCACCACACGGGCTGAGTAAGCACAGCGGGCGAGCTGAATGTTCTTCCCAGAGAAGCCGAGATAATAAAATAGTAGCTCTCTGAAACCATGCTGGACTTTAGACTCCAAATGGAAACTAATCATTAGAGTTATTTACCATAAGCCACGTCAGGAGTACACACAGCATTCAATAAGTAAATAGAATTGAAAAGGCCTACTGTAAATATATAAGAAAATGAGAAAGGCCACCATACAACAGACATAAAACACACAAGCCAGTGGTCCAAAGTCTGCTCAGAGATTCTCAATTTTATTTCTCTAATTCCAGGCGAAGCCATGTCTATCCACTCTGTAATGGTTATCTAACCAATTAATAAACATGCCTAATTAGGAACATTTCGTAATATCCCTTGACAATCTTTTTTCAGAGTCCTAAAAAAATGGGAGATTGTTCTTAAAGTAATTAGAGACAATTATTAATTGAACCATTTCACAATTTATTACTCAGGATCTTATTTTCTCAGTATCTCTATTAAAATACAGAACCTAATTCTGGGTATTATCAAAACCCAGAATTCAATGAAAACATTCTCTTCAGCTACATGATATTGTACTGCCATTAATATTTCAGTCACTTGATAGCCTTTTTAATAGGAATACTTCCTTGCTGAAAAAGATATATTTGATAAATCAGTAGGCTTAATGATTTCATTAAAAATAGAATTTTAGAATTAAACATTGCAAGAGCCATTATATGATGGGATAATCCATGCTCAACAGAAAAAGTCTGTGTCTTACTTGGTGCCCCCTACCTACCTTGTTAGTACTTAGTAAATAAAGAATAATCTCACCTAGTCCCGTAACTTCAGTTACCAATTCCATGTTTATGGTTTCCAAACCTGAGTCTCCCAATGCCAAAATGCACATTTCCCACTGACTGCTGGACATCTTCCTACAAAAGTCCCCAAACACAGCAATGTTGCTCTCACCAATTTTTTGAGGATGGCCTTAAACCTGTGACCATCCTGTCTCAGCCTCTCCAGTACTGGGATTATAGGTGTGCACCACTGTACCTGGCTAACATTGCATTTAAATTGTAGTCCACCAGAGATTTTGTAATTATTAGAGGAGGACATGGAACCAACACTTCAATATATAGACACTGGTAGAAACTTCCTCAATAAGACTCTCAAAGCTCAGGAAATTACAACAAAGGCAACCTTCAAGAGTCTAAAGAGAAAGCCTACAGAATGGGAGATCTTTGCCAGCAACTCCTCTGATTCTAATATCTAGAAGATTCAAAACACTTAAAAATTTAACACTAAAAACCAACTCAATCAAGAAATGGCCAATTGAACTAAAAAGACATTTCACAAAAGAAGAAATACAAATGGCCAATAAATATTTGAAAATTTTTTCAGCATCATTAGTAATGAGGGAGATGCAAATCAAAACTACACTGAGATTCCATCTAACCCAAATCAGAATGGCAATCATCAAGAAGTCAAACAACAATAAGTGGTAGAAAGGATGTGGGGAAATAGGAACCTTTCTACACTGTTGGTGGTATTGCAAATCAGTGCAGCTGCTATGGAGATCAGTGTGGAAATACCTCAGAAAACCTGGAATGAATCCACCATATGACCCATCTATACTCCTGGGTATCTTTCAAATGGAATAAAAATCATAATATTATAGTGATATATGCATTTCCATGTTTATAATAGCATAATTCACAATAGCCAAATCATGAAACCAGCCTAGGTATCCATCAACAGATGAATGGATTACAAAATTATGGGATATCCACACAATGGAACTCTACTCAGCAGTAAAGAACAAAATTATGTCATTTGCAGGAAAATGGAGGGAGCTGGAGAACATTATGTTAAGTGAGATTAACCAGTCACAGAAAGTGACAAGTCATATGTTTTCTCTAATATATGTAAGCTAGGGAGTAATCTGGATACTAGAGGGACTCCAGATAATGGAAGAGAAACTTCAGTGGAGCCAGAGTGGTGGTCAAGGGGAAGGTGAGGGAGGAGAGGGAGAATCAATGAAGGAATTTTATTGATATTATATACATATGTGAGAATACCAATGTCAATCTCAGTATTTTATATGGAGAAGAGTTGGGGAGTGGGAGGGAGCCAGGGGAAAACTCACCAAGTGCTGAGTAAAATGTATGCCCCTATCACTCTGAACTAATTATGTTGTGAGATTACAATGCACCAATAAAAGTATATTTTTTTTAAAAAAAATCACCCTTCCAAAAAATAAATTGTGGTCCAAAATAAACTGGGTGTGGTGGTGCACACCTGTAATCCCAGAACTTGGGAGGCTGAGATAGGAGGATTGCAGGTTCAAGGATGAGATTCTCAGCAACCTAGTGAGACCCTGTTTCAAAAAAAACAAAATATAAAAAGGGCTGGGGATATAACAAGGAGGTAGAATGCTCCCAAGTTCAACCCCCAGTACCAGAAAAAAAATTAAAACAATGAATTGTCATCTGCAATAGTAGTACTGATCTCATCTGGAAGCTTGTTAGAACGCAAGCTGAAAAGCTGGGCATGGTGGCACATGCCTGTAATCCCAGTACTCGGGAGGCTGAGAAAGGAGTATCACAGGTTTGAAGCCAGCCTCAGAAACTTAGCGAGACTCTCAGCAACCTAGTGAGACCCTATTTCAAAATAAAAAATAAGAGCCAGGTGAGATGGCACACGCTTGTACTCTCAGTACTTGAGAGGCTGAGACAGGAGGAACAAAGGTTCAAGGACAGCCTTGACAAGTAGGGAGACTCTCAACAACCTAGTGAGATCCTGTTTCAAAATAAAAAATAAAATAGAGCTGAGGGTGTGGCTCAGAGGCAGAATGCCACAGGGTTCAATCCCCAGTACCACAAAAAGAAAAAGAGGGAGGGAAGGAAAGGAAAAGGAACCCCAGACCCAGTGGATCAAATCTTTTTTATCACCATCCCTCGGTGTTTCTATGCATGTTAAAATTTGAAAAGAACTGTTCATGGATTCTCTTGTCTCCATTGAATTTTACTTCTTCACAAATGTTTTCAAACATACAGAATACTTAACCTACCAGCATCTTACAAGGATTTCACGAAGATTAATTCTTAAACCTCTGCAGATTAAGTTATTTTTAAATTGCCTTGAAGAAAAGGCTCTAAGCCACTAAATATAGTGAAATGGGATCCTTCCTTACCAGAGGTTCTTTAATCAGTGGACTTATCACTTCAAAGTGACACCTTTACTCATAAGTAATCTTTATTCATAAGTAATCTCCAGATTTGTTATTCTTAGAACGAATTCTAATCCCTAGGAAAATTGTTGATTTTATGGACTTCTCTATTTTGCCAAAACAAACAGTGTGGTCCCCAGAACAAGTTACACGTGCACACGGGATCTGCGCGGCTCCTTCCGCCCTTGAAGGCAGCGGGGCAACACCTTGACCCGGGTCAGAAACCGCGGCTTCTCCCACAGAGCGGGCCACCCTTTCCGCAGGAAGCAGTTCACAGCGCCAAGCTCTACAATGTACTTTTCTACGCTTAAATTCCCTAGTTATTACAGTTAGGAAAAGTACAGTTATTTTTTTAAGCTGTGTTTTTATTTTTTATTGGCACATTGTAAGTACACGTCATAGTGAGATTCAAAGTGATACTTTCGCCCCTTGCGCACTTCACTGGCGGAAGGTACAGGTCTACGGACAGTGGATGCACGATGTACCCACATCAAAGAAGCATTTTTCTAACCTGTAAACACCTCAGTGCACTACAGGCTGCCCTAATTTTTTCTAATGACAATATCAGGGTGCCAGATGGCTTTGTAGGTTAATGGTTATAGTTTCCCGGTATGTGTTGTATAAAAAATATTTGAATATTTCTTCATAAAATCCTGGTCAAAACTTACTTTGGTATGTCTTACATGAATCTTCCCCAATTTTGTTAACTTTTTTTTTTTTTTAAAAGTGTAAGTCACAGGCATATGGTGGCACACGCCTGTAATCCCAGTACTTGGGAGGCTGAGACAGGAGGATCACAGGTTCAAGGACAGCCTCAACAACAAACTTTATTTCAGAAATAAAAATACAAATAAAAGGGCTGGGTGTAGCTCAGAGGTAGAATGTCCCTGAGTTCAATCTCCAGTAGCACACACACAAAAAAAATGTAAGTCACTCAGCCAGCATTCAGCAACCTACAGCTATCTTGCTAATTTGACACTGAAAGCCATCTACAGACTAGATTATTATTAATAATGTGGGGAGGGAAGGGGTTTGATTCTTTCTTTTTTTGAGGGGGAGAACTGGGGATTGAACCCACAGGCATTCTATCTCCAAGCTATACCCCTAGCTCTATTTTTCTTTTTGTTGTTGTTTGTTTTGAATCACTGTCTCACTAGGTTGCTGAGTCTCACTACATTGGTGAGGCTGTCCTCCAACCTGCAATCCTCCTGTCTTAGTCTCCTAAGTACTGGTATTACAATCGTGTGCGACCATGCCCAGCTTTTTTCTAATTCTTTAATGACACCACACACAAAATAAAAATACTTCAATTCTCCAATACATCCCATCCTCGATCTTGATAATTGAGCTTTATATCCATATAACCAACAGGTGGGGAAGGAAAAAGAAAAGTCTAGATTTACTTAGTAACTTAACTTCACTCTTGCATACCTGGATATTATTATATTCACTGGGTAATAAGTGCATTAAAATGACATCGGCTATTGTTTCAGTAGACTAAACAGAAAAGAATGAGCAGAAGGATGTTTTAATAAGGTAAACTTAAAAAACAAAGAAAAAAGATAAGCATCTGTAGAATTACTTGGTAAAATGTTTAAGATGAATAAAAAATCAAGCACATTAGAGCATTAAAATATATATGTATGTTGGGAACATAGAAAATGAAAATTAAAATGTAAAGTATGTTAGAAAGTAATCTGAATTTGTCAATATTGTTTGAAAACTAACTGAAAAATACCTTATTCATTTATGATAAAATCAAGTCCAGTAATCTACAGCATTTAATTTGTAATGGCCAATAAAAAAAGATTGTCTTGGTACATACCTGTAATCCCAGTACTTGAGAGGCTGAGACAGGACTGCAAGTTCGTAGCCAGACTCAGCAACTTAGGCCCTCAGCAAATTAGCAAGACACTGTTTCAAAAATAAAAACTTAAAAAAAAAAAA
>PVLC010028130.1:0-21290 GCA_004027655.1 Graphiurus murinus
ATTGTGTACATATCCCATAGTTTTGTAATCCATTCATCTGTGGTTGGACATCTTGGCTGCTTCCATAGTTTGGCTATTGTGAATTGAGCTGCTATAAACATAGAAACACATGCATCGGTCTGATAATTTGGTTTCCATTCTGTTGGGTATATACCCAGTAGTGGTATTGCTGGGTCATATGGTAGGTTCACTCCCATTCGGCTATCAGGGAGATGCAAATCAAAACTACCCTGAGATTTCACCTAACTCCAGTCAGAATGGCAATCATAAAAAATATGAACAACAACATCTGCTGGCGAGGGTGTGGAGAAGTGGGAACCCTAATACATTGTTGGTGGGATTGAAAACTGGTGCAACCACTGTGGAAATCAGGGTAGTTTTGATTTGCATCTCTCTGATTGCTAATGATGAACATTTCCTCATATATTTATTGGCCATTTGTATTTCTTTTTTGTGAAGTGTCTATATAGATCCTTGCTTATTTTTTTATTGGATTATTTGTTTTCTTAGCTGTGAATTTCTTGAGCTCTGTATATTAGTCCTCTATCAGGACAGTAGCTTGCAAAAATTTTCTCACATTCTGTGGGCTCTCTGTTGAGGTTCTTGATAGTTTCCTTTGCTGTACAGAAGCTCTTCTGTTTAATGCATTCCCTCGTATTGATCTTCTTTGAGTTGCTTGTGCTTTTGGGGTCTTGTTGAGAAAGTTTTGACCTGTGCCTATGTATTGAAGTGTTGGACCTATCCCCTCTTCAAGTAGCTGCAAGGTCTCTGGCCTGACTTCCAAGTCTTTGATCCATTTTGAATAGACTCTTGTGCAGGGTGAGAAAGAGGAGTTTATTTCCATTTTTCTGTATATGGCTAACCAGTTTTGTCAACACCATCTGTTGAAGAGGCTATCTTTGGCCAGTGTATACTTTTGGCTCCTTTGTCAAAAATCAATTGGCTGTAAGTGTGTGGATTTATTTCTGAGTCTTATATTCTGCTCCATTGGTCTATATGTCCATTTTTGTGCCAATACTATGCTGCTTTTATTACTGTGCCTTTGTAATATAGTTTGAAATCAGATATTGTAATGCCTCCTGCATGATTCTTATTACTGAAACCTACTTTGGCTATTCTGAGATTTTTGTTGTTCCAAATTATTTTAAAAACTGATTTTTTTCTATGTTTGTGAAGAATGACCTTAATTTAATAGATATTGCATTAAATCTGTAGATCACTTTTGGGGGAGAATGGCCATCTTGATGATATTTACTCTGCCTATCTAACAGCATGGAAGATCTTTCCATCTTGTAAGGTCTTAGATTTCTTTTTTCAATGTTTTATAATTTTCCTAGTAGAGGTTTTTTACTTCCTTGGTTAGGTATATTCCTAAGTAATTAATTTTCAGGGCAATATCATGAGTGGAATTGTTTTCTGGATTTCTTTTTCTGCAAATTTATGGCTGGCATACAGGAAAGCTTGTGACTTTTTAGATTCATTTTGTATCTGGACACTTTACTGAATTTGTTGATCAGTTCTATAAGCCTTTTGCTTGAGTTTGTTGGGTCTTCTTAGTATAATGTCATCTGCAAAAAAGGATAGTTTTAGTTATTCTTTTCCTATTTGAACTCCTTTGATTTCCTTCTCTTGCTTTATTGATCTGGCTAGAGTCTCAAGTACCATATTGAACAGAAGTGGTTATAAGTGGTCATTCTTGTCTTGTTCTTGTTTTTCGTGGGAACTCTTACAGTTTTTCCCCATTTAATATGATGTTGTCTGTGGGCCTATTGTATATTGTCTTTATGATGTTGAGGTATGTTCCTTCTACTCCAATTCCTTACAATGCTTTTAGCATGAATGGGTGTTGGATATTATCAAATGCTTTTTCAGCAGCTATTGAGATGATCATGTGATTTTTTTCTTTTCTGTTTATGTGGTGAATTACATCTCCAGGGGCCCTGTTATGTCTCTGATCCCTATGTGTTCTGGGCCCCTCACTTCTTCTCTTATCCACCACTACAGGGGTGGGTCACACAACAACCTGCGGCCATGCTGTTGGGTTACAATTGAGCACTTCTCTGGCTCTGGAGTGAGAAGTGAGCTGAGGTGTCGCTGCTATAGGTTCAAGCCGGATGCCCCAGGATTTGGGTCTCTGGTGAACATGTCGGAATATACCACTAGATTAGGTTGTGGAGTTCTGTAGTCGCTTGCACCACATTTGGTTGCTGGGTTTGCAGGAGGTTGTCAGATGCCGCAGTGTTTGTTAGTGGTCCCTGTGCCATGGGGGTGGGTTAATGGCACAGCTGCTGGCACCATCCCGGTGCACTTGGGGTCCTTTGCTCTTCCCTGGGCTGCTTTCTGGGTTTTGTTCAGTCATGGTTCACTTTTCCATTTCTTTGTTCAGTTTTTCACTTGAGTCTTACAGTACCCAAGATGAGCTGTTTCTCTCAGATGCCATATTGCTGGTCTCTGTTTGTGCCACTTTGAATTTCACTATGATTCATAATTATGGTATACTGATAAAAGTATATTTTAAAAAGAATAAAAAATAAGGAGTTCTAGATAGAAATTAAGTTGTTTTAAAGAAAATACAAGTCATTTTAATTCAGGAGTTTGTGTTGATATTTGTATCTAAGTACTAAGATTTTTTTTTCTTTTCTTTTCCCTTTTTGTGGTACTGGAGATTACACCCAGGGATATTCTCCCTCTGAGCAATACCTTACCCCCCTTTTAAAAATTATTTTGAAACAGAGTCTTGCTAGGTTGCTGAGGATCTCACTAAGTTGCTAAGGCTATCCTTGAACCTGCAATCCTCCTGTCTCAGCCTCCCAAGTACAGGCAGGTACCATAAGACCAGGCCCTAGACCTTAAACCCCCTCTCTTTGGGCCTTTTTGCTGAGTCCCAACGTTGCTATTTCATCTGAGTGAGTAGGAGGGTCTTTGATGTTATTCTTACTATTTTTTTAATCTTTTTTTTTAAAATTTTGTAACCCACTAGTGTACATAAAAGTAAAGAAAATAGTACAATGAGCCTCATGTGCCTAGCATTCATCTAGAGCAATCATCAAGTTATAGCTTGGGAAAAAAATTTTAAATATGTTTAAAAAGTCAGTGATACCTAGGGCTCACAGAGCTGAAGGTTTCAAAAATGGAACTCATGGCACTTACCCATTTTAAAGCTCCATATGTATTTGGGTTGGCAGGTGGAGTTGGCAATAGTTGGATTAGTCACCTCACATAATTAGATGATACATCTTCTGGGAATTTGTCCTTGAGCTCCCAGGCAAAGCTTTGGAGTCTCTCTCCTGCTCTCCTGTAGATTCCATAATACACATGGCTCCACACTCTTGTAAATTTCCTTAGTGCATATAACTTGTTGATATTTATCTTTCTGCATGTCCATATCTTGGGTACATAGTTTTTGTTTTGTTTGTATTGCATTTTCAGAATTTTTTTTTACAACCACATTTTACATGTCTGGCATACAAGAAGTAATTAATAACATTTTTTGAATAAATGAATTATATGCCAACACTAAATAAAATTTAACAAACATTTCAGGAAACCCTAGTAAAGGCTCCGATATCATCAGAAAAATAATTCCATGACTGTTCTAATTAAAATATTCAGTCAAAATTTTTAGTAAGGTCTATCAATATATTTATTTATTCTCTCCTTCCTAATACCCTAACCACCACAACAAACAATCTTATATTTTTAGTATATTTATCTACTAATTAAATAAGAGAATATTCTGGCACTCTTAGCTAAAAGTTTCAGTACCATAAAATGTGAACTATATCATTTCTCAATGATTTTCAACCTTAGAGATAGGGGCATCTGTGAATCTTCTGCAGCATTTTTTTCAAAAGAGGCAGAATAGTCCCACTCCCATCACTCATGCTCTTGATCAAAATATCTCAGATAAGCATTTAGGAAAGCAAAACTTTTTCAAAATTCCTTGATCTAATTCTGCTATTACTAATGATTTTTCCAGCTTGTAATACTTTACAAGCAAAGTTAATGAGAAAGTAAAAATAAAATGAAAATTAAAGCAGCAAAAAGTCAACCAAAATCTTTCCAGTGGAACTAAGTCAGAAGAATATTATAGTGATACATGCATATCCATGTTTATAGCAGCACAATTCACAATAACTAAATTACAGAACCAGCCTACATGTCAATCAACAGATTAATGGATTAAGAAATTATGGAATATACACACAATGGAATTCTATTCAGCCCAAAAGAAGAACAAAATTATGTCATTTGCAGGAAAATGGGTAGAATTAGAGAATATTGTGCTACATGATATTAGCCACATAAAATGAAGGGTCATATATTTTTCTCTTTTATGTGGAAACTGGGAAGAAATTGGGGTACAAGAGAGTTTCCAGATAAAGGAAGAGAAACTCCAGTGCAACCATGGAAGGAACCTAGGGGAGGGAGATGGGGAGGAGGTGATTTGATGAAGGAAACACTTCAGTTGACATATACAAAATTGTCAAAGCCAATCTTAATATCATATATGGGGAAAGAGAGGGAGTGAGGTGAGATTCTGAGGGAAGCTTAGCAGGTACTGTGCGCATGTATGTCCCTGTCACTCTGAACATCATTATCATATGTGACTATAATGTACAAAAATGTATATATTTTAAAAAGCTAACAAAAGCAAAGAGAGCGAATATTTCCCCACACTTTTATACTGCAGTTTACTAGGTATTGAGACTTAGATTTAAGTAGGGAACCACAAGTTCTCATCACATGGCTGGATGGTTATATGCTGCCTGTCACTATCAAGCTGGGTTTATTACAAATAAATGAGCAGGAGAAAGACATTCCATCAATTTTAAATTTTTAAAAACTTTTCATGCCTTGCCTTTTATACTTTTAGATACAGAAGAACAAGATGTATGGCTTAAATTATTATATGATAAGAGTCACTCAGCAACGAGAGCTAAATCATCATGGACGATCATGTTCCCTACGTTTGATACCATCACAATATCACCTTGTTTTTTATTTTTCAGATTAGTTTATGTTACATAGTCAACATTTTTGGGAGCACTGTGTGAGCAAAAATAAAAGAGAGAGAGAGAGAGAGAGAGAGAGAGAGAGAGAGAGAGAGAGAGAGAAAGAGAGAGAGAGAGAGAGTAGTAGGGCTTGAGAAATGTGAACATGTTTGCTGCACCGAACAGTGGGAAGAAGTTACAACTGTGGTAAGGGGTAAGACCCCCGAGAGGGCAGGAACCCTCTGCACTGAACTCAAGTGATAGTTGGAATCTTTTACATGAAGAGAAATCGGGGAGAGGCTCTATAGGTGAAGGTACAGAATGTGCAAGAGTTCTGAGGAATTTAAGAGTTTCTACGATGATGAGGAAAAGTTGTTTTGAGTTGTTTTGGAATAGTTTAGGGGGAACTGTAGATTGGGAGCAGATTGTCAAGTCTTTTGACAAACCATGGACCTTGGACTTCACCTTTTAGACAATGTTGTTGGGTTTATGTTGGAGAGAAGAGATTCTGGCAACACTGGAGAGATTGGACGGAATGATTCACAGTAGAGCTATTACAGCAAGAGGGGTGGTATGGAAAGCATCTGCAGGGAAGGGGATGGGAATGGGAATGGGAATGGCAAATATGGAATAGATTTGGAAGCCCCATAAAGGCAGAATCTGTCTCAGGGAAGAAGGCTGAGGCAAGGGGAGAAACTACGGGAAATTCTAGGGTTTCTGACTAGATGATTAGTGAAGGCAAAGAAGAGCTTCTATTAGTTAGCTTTTCATTACTATAATGAAACATTGGAGGCAGGCTGCACTATAAAGAAAAGAGGCTTATTTTGGCTTATGGATTGGAGGCTGGAAGTGTAAACAGCATGGTGCAAGTTCTGGCAAGGGTCTCCTTTGGCCAAATCACATGATGGCAGTGCATATATCTCTGTCTGTGTGGTCTCTCCATTTCCTTATAAAGTCACCAGGATTCAGTCATGGGGGTCTCCACCTTCTAAACCTCACCCTTTTTAATATCATCACCATAAAACTTTGAAGATTAAACTCCTACATGAATTTGGAGGATGGGGACAACTCATATTCAAACCATAATACAGAGCCTTTTACAAATTACAAATTCATAATAAAGCTATTAAATTGAGTATGCAGCATGATATAAAGAAAAGCTTAAGAGAAAACTGAAATGTGTATTATTATAGATGTTTGAGAAATTATTACTACCATGAGCTACTAGGGAGAAAATTCCAGTTTCAAACAGTTTCTCTTAGTTCTCAGTAGACATTCATTAAATTAAAACTGTCCTTAATGGGGGAGGAACACATTTATGGCTACAGGTATGCAAAATATAAGACGGCAGCACTGTGTACCCTCAGGGATACTTAAACTTACCTAGCAAGAAGACTAAGGGAATTATAAGGATAAAATTTTAACATTTACAAAGAAAATTTGAGATATCAGAGAGTGGATTTTTGCTGCACCTAAAGACACTGTGGTTAGCCACCTTTTTAAAAGGTGAACATTTAAGTCATTAGGAAAAATATTTAAACTATAGGTTCTGAATTAATGAGAACAACCAACTGCAATATACAAGCAGAATTTAAAGAACATAGTAAATAATATGGATAACAGTCAGGATTCTGACCATCCTCAAAACTGCAAAGGATGTGGATTCAGGTAAATCTAAAGAGGCCTAATTTGGGTCAACTAGGCTATATCCCTCCAGAACGGATTTAGTTTCTTGTACATTTTTATTAAAAGACTTTTTGCTTTACTTGTAAAGCAGCATCTGTTCTTAAAGGCACTTTATGTGCTAGGTTTTAGTGAAATTATCTTTACAGTTTCCATTCCACTGCAAGACAGGGCAAAATGGCGCACTGGGGTGGTTTTATGGAGTCATCTTCCCCTGGCTGTATCTCCTCACTCTCTATCTCGTTCTCCCTCCAGCTGAAAGCTGTAAACATTTTAGGGCTATGTGACAGTCCCGGAACAAAACAGAACATATGTAGCATATTTTCATACAGGAAGGAAAAACATCTCACAAAACCCATGAGGTCTTAATTTCTAAAGTATGCCTTCTGCCAAAAATGTACCCTTGATGGTGCCTCGAATGTGTTGCAAATCACTTAACACAAATTATTCAGGATTAGATGAATCTGAAGCCTCATCAGAAGAGTATTAGTGGACTATTTAGCATGGAAGCCAATTACATATTTTCTATATCATTCCCTGACTACTCACTAAAATCTTGCTGATATTAGCCTATCCAAAATGCTTTTCTGGGACTTATATACCAATAGTGTCTATTACAAAATTCGTCCATGGTTTCTGTCAGATTTAAGTTAAATGCACAACAGGGAGAAGAAAACTGCTAGAAAACTGCAGAATCAGTAAATACAGAAACAAAGAGAATATATTTGTGCATTGCTTTCATATTCTAGCAACCAGAACCTGAGTTACCTGATAACCAGAAGCTGCTCCAATATTCCTTTAGAAAGGTTGCAAAGTAGCCCAGGTTTAAAACAGAACAATGTTTTACATATAAAGTTGGCCCAGAAGGCCATGGCATTCTTGTCCTCTTTTCCAGCCCCTCTGTTATGTGATGCCCTTTGCAGGGTATGAGGAGCCTTCTCTACCCGGCTTAGAGAGTAGAAGCATCTACATAACAGGAGTGAGTAGATTCCACCCTTACTGAAAACCTGAAGGAACAACTGAGAAAAAAGTATAAGAAAAATTTATTTGCTCTTTCTTTCTCTTCTGTTTACCAGTATTATATACCACTAAGGGTTGGAATGATTTTAAAACCAATAGATCTAAAAAGATTCAGGTGTGTAGCATCCAGAAAAAGAGAAGAAAACTTTAGGGAGTTGACAAAACAGAGAGAAGAAATAAGAAATAGGATAAAGGGACACAATTTATCATTCCTATGTGTACATATATGCTTGTAATTGCATATTGCATGTAATGGTGATTATTTTCAAATGACTATATATTTTTCTTCCTTCTTGGTTTTCTAGGCATGTCTCTAAGTCAACTTTTAAAATTTTTATTTAATTTTTATTTTTTATAGTACTGAGGATTGAGTTCAGGGTCTTGTGCATGCGAGGCAAGTGCTCTGCCACTGAGTTAAACCCTAATTCTTTTCTCTTTCTTGTTTTTATATTTCTTGATCATTGCTTTTTTTATAATCAACATGTATTATTTATGTAATAAAAGATAATGAACTTCAATGGCTCAAAATATCAAAATACAAATTTTTTCTTAATTGCATGCTATTCTACTGTACAAACACTTTGCTTTTAGAACTCTAGTTTTCTACTTTTTCCAAATTCCAGTTGATCCAGTGATTCAATCATTTAAAGGATGCAAAGGAGCAAGTATTGAAAGATATCTTTGCTTGTTTTACAACTGAGAGTGTTTTATGAATGAATTTGTGCAGATGACATGACAGTGGTTTTGTTTAATTTAATCGAATGAAATCACTTAATCAGTGGACTAAGGGAAGATTTAAAATAAATTCATCATTAGTCAGGCAGAGTGGTACACTCTTTTAATCCCTGTACTTGGGAGGCTCAGACGGGAGGATTGCAGGTTTTAGACCAATGTGCTGTAACTTGACAAGACTCTCTTTCAAAATAAAATAGGCCTGGGGTTGTGGCTCAGAGGTAGAATGCCCCTGGGTTCAATCTCCAGCACCACACACACAAAAATAAATAAATAAATAAATAAATAAATAAATAAATAAATAAATAAATAAATAAATAAATAAATAAATACATACATAAATACATAAATAAATACATAAATATACAAAATTAAGTAATAACTCATGGAACCCAAAAATATTGAGCACTTATAGTGTATCAGGCACTGTTATGCATTCTGGAATTTTTTTTTTTATAATTTGTTTATAACAGGTATGAAAAACATGGGGATAAAAGGCTGTATCTTTAAATTTACACCCCTCTGGGAGACTAAATGGGCTTCAGCTGTGATATACATTAAAACAGTATAACAATAAATATTTGACAAGAGCACAAAAACTTTACTAAATATAAGTTACACAAAAGTTATAGCTTATAAAATTTGTAATAATTCTCGATTCAAATCTGAACAGTTAAAGACCTGACAATGTAACTTTTGGTTATGATTTATCTGTAAATTCCTTCAAGGGGTGATAATAGTTCAAGGAAAATAATAGTTCTTCTTTCCCTTTACTTACTTCCCAAATTTGAACTAGTTATTTGTCTTCAATAACTGGCTTCATCTATACTTTGTCCCAATTTCTCTTTCTTTAATGACATCCACAGCATATCCCATTGTTTCCCTGACACTTTATTAACAATCTTATGCAACATGACTTAAAAAACTTAGTCTTGTGACCATGTTAACTCTCCTTTCCAATGCCAGGTAGATTTGTGACTTAGAGGAACTGAATTAGGAAGGAGTGAGGTTTGCCAATGTGGGTATATTATATTTTTAAATTTGGTGTCATATTGAGAACAGAGTAGTAGTAGTAATAACAAGAAAAATTATTGGTCCATAGTCTATGGACCATGAACTTTGTTAGAAGCATCATATATTTATACCTTCATTTTTTACACCATCAGAGACCCAAACACTGTAATTACATGCCCAAGGTCACCCAGCCAGTAGGCAGCTGACACAGAATTTGAACTTGAGTTCTTGTGACTCTAACACCTGTACTGTTTTTTTTTCCATTTCACTTATTTTCTATAAATAGCAATTCTGTGTACTTTTTGTCACAAAGTACAATTCCTAAGGGCAGAATAACTTGTATTCATTTAATAGAGAAGTAAAAAGAATAGAATTTTCTTACAAAATAAATTATTACTTTCTAATATTAACATAAATTCTATAAGGGCATACAAACCAATATATGACATAACAATTTTAAAATGTCCTTTGGCAAGAGATGTTCTTATTTTTGAAAGTAAGAGTAATCTGAAAAGAAAAATATGAATTTTTCAAGTTTTTTGGAACTTTCTCAAAATTTAATTCAGTAAAAATACCGAATTCTAAAAGCAATTAAACACAGTATTTTGTTCTCTCCAGCTTGCCTTGTCAGTCCTATTAGACCAAATTCTAATTAAGAATGAAAAGTGATTATTTTATCTGCCAAATAAAATAATTTAGTGCAAGTTAATAAAGGCTGGCTTATTACTGATTGGCCATTTTGATTCCAGCTTGTTATAATACTAGAAATTGCTTTCAGAAGATGTACTAATTTTGCCAGTCATTTACAGGCATAGGGAAAAAGCAAGTATCTTTTGTTATGCCCATTTTGGATTGGAAGTAGGATAGAAATAGAGTACAAAACTGGATACACCCTTAAAAATTACACCTGCATCTTGAGTAAAGGAAGAGGAAAGGCAGTAAAACAATTCCAGTATGATGCTAGTGCTTTGTTTTAACATAAAAACTTTCTTTCAACAAAATCAAATATCAAATTGGATTTAAAAGAATTTGCAAAAGAGATACCTTTAAAAATTAACCTTTTTTTTCTTTAGTAGTAAAATGTATATACCCATTAAACTATACACGCCACTTTAAAATTGTATTACCTGGGAGCCGGGCGTGGTGGCGCACGCTTGTAATCCCAGCATTCGGGAGGCTGAGACCGGAGGATCCAGGTTCGCGGCCAGCCTCAGCTCCTTAGTGAGGCATTCCACAACTTAGTGAGACCCGGTTTCAAATAAAGAATAAAAAAAAAATAGGGCTGGGGGTTTGGCTCGGAGGTAGAACGCCCCTGAGTTCAATCCCTAGTACCGCAAAAAAAAAAAAAATAAAATAAAATAAAATTGTATTACCTGGTCAAGGGAATAAAAAGCTAATTATCAGAAAAATTATATTTGGAAAGTTTCTATTTATATTGCATTATAATTATTTCCAATTAGTATGTGTCCATAAAATAATAACTAGCAAGATTGCCCCTAAAATTCACTCTAAAATACCCAATTTCCTCATAGTGTATACATTTATTGTTTTATAATTTTCCTCAAATATATTTTAAAAATATGAAGAAATCTTATTTTTAAAAATGTTTTCAATAGTATTCTTCAAATATATGAAGAAATAAAGATGTTTCTTCAAACTATATTTATGAGTTAAAGGATATACAAATAGATAATGAAAAACATGATGAATATTATTGTTGAAAGTGAATTTTCCCTCAGTCCAGCTTTCTGATGAGACTGCAGCTTCAGGAAACCTCCTAATTAAACAGCTATGTTGCTCCTCAATTCTTGATTCACATAAGCTATGAACTAATCATTTTAATATTTTAGCTGCTAATATTTTTGAGAAATTTATAACATTATAGTAATACAGAATAATAGAGATTTTGGTATCAGGAAGTAGGATACTGCCATGTCAAAAATTCTGACTTGTGGCAATAGCTTTGAACCAGGCAGGGGGCTTTTAGGAGAGTGTTATTAAGGATCCAATGTACTTTGAAGATGCTGATGTTTTGTCTTTGATAGGACTGTCAGGAAGATTTTCAAGAAAGAGAGGTAAAGTTACTAGGAACTAGAAGAAAGGGGATCATTGTTATGGAGTAGCAGAAAATTTTAATGGTCCTTTTAAATAAAGTAACATGGAACTTAGTAATTTACCTAATAAACTGAGTGTTCTAGTGAGGGCTATTTCCAGGTGAAGTGTTGAATTTTCTCTCTTTTTTTTTTTTTTTCAGTACTGGGGATGGAACCCAAGGGCATTCTACCTGTGGGCTATACCCCTAGATATATTTTTTATTCTTTATTTTGAAACAGGGTCTCACTAAGTTGCAGAGAGCCTCGCTAAGTAGCTAAGGCTGACCGCAAACCTGGATCCTCTGGTCTCAGCCTCCCAAGTACTGGGATTACAAGCGTGCGCCACCACGCCCGGCTTTGAATTTTCTAGATATCATCTTATAACTTATAATAAAATACAAGAGACTAAATATAAACTACTGCAGGAGCTTAAGGACTGTTAAACAAAAGGTAGATGGAAATTGATGATTTTGAAAAATTCCTACCCTTTCCATGTGGTGCATGATGCTAAAATAAAGAAATGCTTTCTGAGAAAAGATGAAATACAGAGACTGACATGAAAATTGGTTCAGAGATGAAATGTGTGTCAATTAAATCTTTTGCTAAGATCCTCAGGAAACTTAAAAGTGGTATTTTATTGATTGGCTCAGCCAAGCAAAAGGCCTACTCTTCCAACTAAAAAATAAGACTTCTAGAAAGATTAAGGGTCTTGTTCCTCAGTGTTCAAAGCTGAAACCAGGTAGAGAGGGATTTTCCTTAAAGCAATTTTTTCAGTGGGACCTTTGTATAATGAAGTAGACACTGGTAAGATTCACAGAAGCTCCACAAAGTGTAGAAAGAACTATAAATGTAACACATAATCAGCTTGTGCTGAAAATGACAGAGATAACACAAAATGAAAATGGACTTTCTGGACTTCCAAAGTTCTACTTGCTGAAAGCAGGCAAAGAAAACAACTCAGCAGCAAATATATGCTAACTTTCAGGAGAGACAAAAGATGACCAAGCCTAGAAGATGGAACTGAGCATCTTAGAGAATCATTGCCAGACTCTGAGACCTAGCCTATAGCATAGTCTATGGTAGAACTTATGAGAGAACTTCGGAATTGCTATGGGTGAGTGATTCATTATGCTCCCAATACCCCACATTTTGGAACAGGAATATCTATATTCTATACTTGTAAGACTATTGTGTTTTGGGTGTATAAGGAGCAGATAATTTGCCTCTGGTTTCACAGGTCTACATAGTAAGAGAGGCTATACTTAAGAAGCTTTAAGAATCTGTAAGCACTCTTCTACACCTAGATTTGATTTAGATGATGAGATTATGGGTTTAGAACTGATAGTGTAATGGGATGAGATTTTGGAGGGCCACGACAGAGGTGGGTGTCCTTTGCAAGTGGGAACAATGGAAATAATTTGTGGTCAGAAAGTGGACTGTGATGGTTTAAATAATTCTTTGTATTTCTCCCTTCTACGAGTAGAACTTAGTTCATATCTGCTTGGAAGTGGGCTGGACTTAGTCACTTCTCATCAATAAAATATGGCAGAAGTGATGGTATGCCATTCCTAAATTAGGTCATAAACGACTGTGGTGACTGGCTGGATTGGTCTTGTCCATCTATGTGTCTGTGTCTCCACTTGCCCTAGGAGCAGCCAACTCTCATGTCATAAAGACAACCTATGCTGAAGCCCCCATAGTGAGGAACTATGGCCAAAAGCAAGCAAGGAACTGAGGTCTTCTAACAACCACCCAAGTGATCTTAGGAGCAAAATCTTCCCCATCAAGTTTTGGGTTGCCATCATAGCCTTGCCCACTAGCTTATCTGCAATCTCATGAGACCCTGAGCCAGAATGGATTCTTGACCCACAATGGCAGTAAGATGATAATGTTTGTGGCTTTTCGCTGCTACCTTTTATAATAATTTGTTATGCATTCATTGTTCTTAGAAAGCGGAGACAGTATATTCTGAGACTTTTGTGGCAATATCATTCCAACTCTTACAGTTTCCATCTGGCCCTTTGAAGGCTCATACTTGGAACATGTCCTCAGGAATGTTCTGCAATAGATTGCTTGGGTCTCTAGAATTCGTATGCTATAATCCTAAACTTCACTGTCATGACACTTGGAGGTGGGGCTTTTGAGAGATAATTAGATCATGAGGATAGAACCTTTTTTTTTTTTTTTGCGGTACTGGGGATTGAACTCAGGGGCATTCTACCTCCGAGCTATACCCCCAGCCCTATTTTTTTATTCTTTATTTTGAAACCGAGTCTCACTAAGTTGCGGAGTGCCTCACTAGGTAGCTGAGGCTGGCCGCGAACCTGGATCCTCTGGTCTCAGCCTCCCGAATGCTGGGATTACAAGTGTGCGCCACCACACCCGGCGATAGAACCTTTCTGAATGGGGTTAATTTCTTTATGAAAGGGACACCAGAGAGCTTTCTCATTCTATTTCTTCCTTGTGAAGATAAATGAGAAACCATAAGTCTGACTCCTTGAGCAGAACCCTCGCCTAGACTCTTCTTGTGTACATCCAGCCTCCAGAACTGTAAGAAATTAATTTCTGTTTATAAGCCACCCCGTCTACTATATCTTATAACAACAGCCTGAACTAAAACATGCTCTTCTCTGACTACCCTAGAACTGTCATTATAGAGATGCCACATGTTGCATACCCATTCCAGCCAAGGTAGCAGGTATGCATATCCCTGCTGAGGCACTTGGCCTGGGTGCAAGTGGTCCTGGGTCCTCTGTTCAGCCTGCCTTCTCACCAGATAATATTAAGTAAACTCAGTAAGCCTTATATAGAGAAAATAATCACTCTTTAAATCTCCCCTGAATTTCTGTCCCACAAACTCATGAGCTATTATAATAAAAGTGGTTGTTAAAGTGCTAAATTTGGAGAATTTGTTAGTCAGCAATGGATATCCAGAATAGCTACCATTTTTATTCTAGGAAAAATATTCTGTTTTGTAGCAATACATAACCATAATAGGTCCCATTTCTATTCTAGAAGAGTTCTAAGTTGTTTCCTGAATTTATAAGACCAACAAAGCCATATAAATATATATAAATATTTTCTTTTAGTTAGGAGTCAGCATCCTACCATTTCATTTTTCAATTATGTACTTGGTACAGCTAATTGGGTTACACAGCAGTTACACATAGCCATGGCAACAAATTAAGCCTTTTAAAAAATTTAATATGTTCTTGCATTTACTCAACAAGTATTTATTAGCTTCAGACTAATTATAATGTTCAAAAAGAAAATCATTGTTATGTAACAAATTCCTATGGTAGGTATAATATAAACTATAACATTAGATTTTAAAAAAGGGGAAAGTATTACTTCTAAATAACTTCCTGCATGGTAAATCCTATACACTGGGTGAAGTACTTCATGAATAAACCAGAGAAAGAAGCTGAAGGACTTAGTCGAATAGAAAAATTTTCACTCCATGTGTACTGGTGATAATGAGAACACCACCACACTAATCACAGGATACTTAGGACAAAGCAGGGGTTCAATAAATCTTTCTGACTTTTGAGATTTTTTCGTACTGACTTTTAAATAAATAAATGGATCATATGCATGTAGAACCTAGTGGCTAACACAATCACCTTCATTCTTGTTTCAAAACCAATTAAACCTAAACTTAGATAAGAAAATATTTTTATGCTTTCTGGGCTACCTCAAGTTATGCTTTGGTGATAGAAGCATAGCTAGTAACAAAATGTCCTTTGGCATCATTTTCAAGTTTCAAAAAAACTTACTGAAAGAAAGGGCTGGTAAAGGATAAACTTCCATGCTCCCAGATCTTCTGACAACATGCCATTAATCTGTTATTCCCATAGGATTCAGTATTTGATAGTTCTCTTTTTTGGGTAAGTCCTATGGTTTTCAGGATGTAGATAAAGAGAGAACATTCTGTAGGACATAATGTTGTAAACACCAGTCCAGTTGGAGGAATATTCACATAATATTATTATTATATTCCCCAATTAATGGAGATTTCTAGGGTCATTATTTTAAATTGTTTGTGAATTATTGCTAACCCGAAATATCAAGTTATGGTAACACAACCAGTCTTTCAAGTTAAATATTGAAAAAATATATAAACATATATATATCTTACAAAATATATACTTTACATAATACTATAGAATATATACTACAAAATAGAAAGTATCAATATGAATCATATGAGATAGAAACAGGTATTTTTTAAGTGACATTAATTTCAGATGTGGGTATGTGTATCTGTGTGTATCTACTGAGTTCTAATGAATGAACCTTTCTTTCTCTGGGTCATGATCAAAGTTGTTTGAGAACCATTGTCTTAGGGAAACTGACAAGAGACCACTAGGGAATTTGGAATTGCAGAAACTAAAACCTTCATTTTCCTCTTCTATTACAGCAAAGCCTTTAGGACACATTCATGTTTTACTTCATCCCTTATTGTTGAATTCATAAGAATTCTAAAATCAGTACATTACACATGACCAATTTTATTAAGACCTAGAAAACAAGCTTCTCCATTTTAGTGAAAGTAAAATCTACAGCAAAATGCTGTAACTTTCTTGATTTTTAAAAAAATTTACATAATATCCCTGCAGTCCTGTGCTACTAAGAAAGATATAATATGATTTGAAACAAACATCACTCCAGGGGTTCCTCATCTTCATCACTTGTTGCCTTTTGACCTTGACACTTACTCAATTAGAACTGACTTGCCAATCATGTACTCCTTTGCTGAAGCCAGCCTTCTCACTCCAGGGAGAAGGCTATTCAGTTAGTAAAGATTTTTCAATAATACTTGGACCAAAAAGAAAAAAAAAACTTATAATATTAGGGCATATAATCTAGTGACTAGGAAAAGGGTATATTTTATAAACTTTACCTTTCCCCCTTATATTATGACACTCAAGAAATTAGTATGAATGAGGACGCCTATAATAAAAACTCTACTGGCAAATAAGTTGCTTTGAAATGCTTCAGATTGTGAGGCTATTTAATCTGTTCTTTGACACATGCTTTGGTAAGTAAAGTGGCTCAAGATCTTCCCAATTATTATGTCAATTCTCCTTTGACTTCATATCTCAGGTTATCAGAAAGGCCACATCACATGTTGGGCATGCAATGAGATTTGGAGTGAGCAGGACTTGTTAAGATTGTCAAGTACCATTCACAAATTTATATCTCTAGAGTTGTTCCCCCTGGAAGGGAACAAAATAACTCATGCTTTTTGAAAATTGCTTATGACAGCTTTTTAGTCCGCTTTAGCCTGGCTCTCCATGGTGATTTGTATTTTCATATACTATTCATACATTAAAAAATTTACACCTGTCAGATATTGACAGAGTGCCTCCATCCCTAACCTTTTTCAAAGGGGAAATGCTTTGCTTTCAGACATTATCCAAATAAGTTTCTATCAAGAGTGAGGGTGATATAACACGTGGAGGTATAACAAATATGAAATATATATGTATATATATGTATATATAAAATAAATACTATTGCCAAGATGTTTGCATTAGTTATTTGATTTTTACTATCTTCTAAAATTACTTGCAACAAAGGGGCTTGTAAAATCTCATCTCCTATAGACCACTGTTACAGTATTCTTATCAATGTGCTGGTATTCAAAAGGATGTCAAATGTCAATGGGATAATGACTTGTTAACCCAATTAGTAGGATAGACATGATCTTAGCTCCACCTATTACTGGATTGGAAATATCAGAAAAGCTTTTCTTGTTTTGCTTAGAAGTTCTTCACAAGTTCCAGGATAACAGGGAAAAATTGTATTCTGCTTAGAGAGTCCTTGTACAATTCTTTCAGAAAATAGCCTCTAGCTGATTCTTACCACTTGGAAAGTCATATGGGCTGGGGAGCAAAACAAAATAAAACAACAATAGCAAATGAGCAGCCCAAACAACTTGGGAAATAAAGTGGTATAGGGAAAGCATAATGCAAATATCCTTGTCTGTATTTAATTAAGAATTAATATTCATTTTAACATAAAAAAGATTTTTTAATACTCACTGAGGTTATAAATACCACAGCAACTCTTCTGTGTAGTAATACTTAATTATCCCTGCTCTAAAAGTCTAATAAATGGCTAGATTATCAGTGTTAAAAGTATACAATTTGTCAGTTGTAAAATAATGTCATTAAAATTATCACTGTCCTCAACTATAAAAAGAGTTTTAATCTCAGGCATCTAACCAAGATTTACCATCCTTGTTTTACAACTGGTACACCAAATGTTGCATTATTGGCTTTTAGCCATTCATTTATCTTCTTTTAATAAGAATCTGCCTTTTTTTGACATTACATAACACAGGATGCTACTGAAATTCCAAAGTGCTTAAGGTACAGTTATTTGTACTTTGAGTTTAATAGAGAATGTGATGATTATATTCAGTGTTTTGTAGAAAATGGTAAAACTAAGAAGTACCACAAATGGAAATGACTGACAACATATGCAGTGAGGCTAGCTTCTATTTGGTCTCTGTGTGGCTAAAACAAAAGGGAGTGGAAAAGGAGGGCTTGATTGCTAAGAATTTATAGATTGTAGTCCATGACCAGAGAACAGTGTATAGAGACTTTGGCCAGGTGATGCTGTGGAGACAATCAAGTATCTTGGGCATTCAAATCATCATATATATTAAATTATATTTACACTGCCAATGGATCAAGTGGATCTATACTAGATAATTTCTAAATTGCCTAACAATTAAGAACAACTAATTAAAGTCAAGAGATAAACATGGCAAGAAGATTTCAAGGCTCAGAGCAAGTAGATGTTAGTTTAACCCCTCTTAAGTCATTAACTAGCTACTTTCTAAACACATTTTCATTTATAAACTCTGGTTGAGAACAGAGGCATAGGTATGCTTCTCTATGTTTAAAGATCATCTTTTGCTCCAATTAGGCTTGATTTGGTTTAATTTAAAAGCCTAGAGAATTCCTTTAAAATATTTCAGAAATAATGCAAGATGTGTTTTGGTCTTTAAAACAATTTAGATTTACTTGTTGTAATCAAACATTGCTCCAAGTAGGTATGTATTGATTTTTGTTTCTCACTTAAACTATTATTTAAGTGAGAATTTTTTAAATGTCCTATCAGGGACACTTCAATAATACCACATTTTAGAGAATTTTAAAAGCAAAGTCCTTATCATGAACAAACATTTATTTTTCCTCTATATCTTAAATGTCTCCAGAGACATTTAACAATCCAACCATAACCATCCATTGCTTTAACATGTGGAATTACTCAATCATCACAGCCAACTTTATGACAAGTTTAATCAGCATCACTGACAAGCCATACATAATCACTCATTGATATTTCCTGATTACCATATGGAACGTACCATGAATGCACACGAAAGAAAAATAATACATGATATTGCTCCTAAAAATTTATAATAGCTCTTGACATAAGTCAAATACTTAAAAAGATGCTTAATATTTGAAGGTAATTGACATAGGTATCATAAACTCAGCAAATGAAGCTTCATTCTTTTCATTGCTCAAGTAAAAATTTTATACAGGGAAATATATCAAGTCATGTGTGCATGTATGAATACATCACTTTGAATTTCACTATGATATACAATTACAATGCACCACTAAAAGTATAAACAAAAACGAAAACTTTAGAGACCTAGATTTCCCTGACATTTTTCTCTCTCACACACAATATTCAATCTGGAAATCTCGTTGGCTCTGTCTCCCAAATATATCAAGGACCTGAACGTATCTAACCAACGGGACTCCCTACTACTTGGTAATTTATCACCTAGACTATTGCAATAGCTCCCTGAATGTTTTCTTGCTTCCACTTTTGTTTCCCTACAGTCCAGTCTCAAAAGGGCAATCAGAGAGATAAAAGGTAAAGCAAATATCACAACAGGCTTGCTCAAAACACTCTAATGGCTTTCATTTCAATTAGAGTAAAAGCTAAGTCTTGACAACAGCCAACAAAGCTCTTCACAATTTGGCTTCTGTGGCTTCTCTGACCTCATTTTCTGCTGCATTTTCTTTGTTCCCCCTGTTTTAGAACACTGGCCTTTAAGCATCCCAATGATATGCCCACTTCACTTTGCACTGTCTGTTTTCTCTTCCTGAAATATACTTCCCACAAACAAAAATATAGCTGCATTCCTTGCCTCCTTCATTTCTTTTTCAAACATTACCTTTTTTAGAAAATTTGATCTCCGTTTATAAATGTGCAAATCCTGTCCAGTGAATTCTACTTTATATAATTTCGTAAGACATTGAGCCTCAAATGTGACTATTCAGCAATGATTATGCCTATAGAACCTCGGATGCCTGAGGTCAATGAAACAGAGCCTTCTGTGCCTTTTTGTTTTTTAGAGCACCAAATGAGGATTTTGGCATCTAGTGTGGAAATATGCCACATACAGTTTCTACAGTGTTTGCCATGTAGATGCTCTACAAATTTGCCTCCCTTCTGCCAGGGAAATGACACCAGCAAAGCTGTTCTGTAGGAAAACTCTTGGAGAAAAAAAGGCAAAATCTTAAAAGGGACAACTGAAAGAACAAGGTAAGTTTCGTTTTGTGTCAATATAAATTTATTTCTCAGCAAATGTATTGAGTGATTTTTATACTATTTAGTATTAGTCTGCCTTCCTTCCTTCCTTCCTTCCTTCCTTCCTTCCTTCCTTCCTTCCTTCCTTCCTTCCTTCCTTCGGATTGAATCTAGGGACATTCTACCTCTAAGTTATACCTCCAGTTCCATTTTATTTTTTAGTTTGAAATAGAATCTAACTAAGTTCCAAGGGCTTTGCTAAGTTGCTAAGGTTGGTCAGAAACCTGTGACTCCCTCACCCAGCCTCCCAAGTACTGAATTTGCAATTCCTTCCCCTTGCCTTAGCTTCAGTCAGTGTATATGCACAGGTAGAAAAGCTAGCCATTGACTATGTTAAACAACAGGGCACAGCCTGTGGCCCCACTCAACTTGAGGAGGTATACCTGAGGCTACCTCTAATTATATGGTCCAGCCTGCAGCTTCAATTAGATGTGGAGTCCAGCTACCAGCACTTCTAGAATGTGGAGCCAAGCCAGTAGCCTCACCTGAGTGCAGAGCACAGATAGCAGCCCAGCCTGACAGGATCTAAATAGACACTTCACAAAAGAAGAAATACAAATTGCTAATAAATGTATGAGGAAATGTTCCACATCATTGGCAATCAGGGAGATGCAAATCAAAACTACCCTGAGATTTCACCTAACTCCAGTCAGAATGGCAATCATAAAAAACACAAACAACAACACCTGCTGGCGAGGATGTGGAGAAGTGGGAACCCTAATACATTGTTGGTGGGATTGCAAACTTGGGCAACCACTGTGGAAAACAGTTTGGAGGATCCTCAGACGAATGGGAGTGAACCTACCATATGACCCAGCAATACCACTACTGGGTATATACCCAAAAGAATGGAAACCAAACTACCAGACCAATGCATGTGTATCTATGTTTATAGCAGCTCAATTCATAATAGCTAAACTATGGAAGCCCCCAAGATGTCCATCGACAGATGAATGGATTACAAAACTATGGGATATGTACACAATGGAATTTTACTCAGCCATAAAGAAGAACAAAATCATGTTATTTGCAGGGAAATGGATGCAACTGGAAAACATTATGTTAAGTGAGATTAGCCAGTCACAAAGAGTAAAGAAGCATATGTTCTCCCTAATATGCGGATGCTAGG
>PVLC010028131.1:0-21306 GCA_004027655.1 Graphiurus murinus
TACCAATATTAAGAAAATTACTTGTAGGGTGCAGTGGAGCATGCCTGTAATCCCAGTACTTGGGAGGATGAGACAGGAGGATCACAGGTTTGAGACCAGCCTCAACAGCTTAGCTAGATCCTGTTTCAAAATAAAAAAAATAATAAATTTTAAGTACTGGGTGTGTATCTCAGAGGTAGAATGCCTCTGGGTTTAGTTCCTAGTACAAAAAGGAAAAAGAAAAGGAAATTACCTACAGAGGAAACAATCTATAAATAAGTTTACCAGTAACTAAGGTTAACATAAAACAAAAACACCAAAAATAAACCATCAGAAAATGAAGTTTGAAAAATGACACAATAGTAAATATTACCTTCCTCCCTCCCCAATGAAGCTCAGGTTTCATTTTTTTTGTTTGCTTGTTTTGTTTGTTTTTATGGTACTGGGGATTGAACTCAGGGGCATTCTACCTCCGAGCTACACCCCCAGCCCTATTTTTTTATTCTTTATTTTGAAACAGGGTCTCACTAAGTTGCAGAGTACCTCACTAGGTAGCTGAGGCTGGCCTCGAACCTGGATCCTCCCGTCTCAGCCTCCCAAATGCTGGGATTACAAGCGTGCGCCACCACGCCCGGCTCAGGTTTCATTTTTTGATGGGTCTTCCTTTTAGGCAGGCCTTCAGAACAACTCTCCTGGCATTCAACTCCCAGGAAGCCCAACATCCCAGGTGTCATAATGCTTCAGCATTCCTGCGCCTGAGTTCTAGGAGAAGGAGAGGAACCTAAGTTACACAATGGGTCCAATTCACAAGCTCATCCTCTAGTTTGTTTTCAAGGGGCACTGGTCCTATACGGATATCTTCTTTGGCTGGAAAACATTCCAGAAAGGTAGACAAAAGTATAAGGGCCAAAAGCCAAAAACCCTGGCTAGTGAGATTCAGTGGGCCAGAATCTGATGCAGAATTTGATACTCTAAAGACTTTAACTCTTTCCTCCCACCACTGCATTACCACACTGATGATTGTGTGGAAAAATGATTATAACGAATATTATGAAAGGTTATTAAGCTGGGCATGGTACTCACACCTGTAATACCAGAAACTGGGAGGCTGAGACAGAAAGATCCCAAGTTCCAGGTCAGCCTCAGCAACTTAGCAAGGCCCTCAGTAACTTAGTGAGACCCTGTTTCAAAATTTAAAAAATGAAATAGTGCTGGGAGTGTAGCTCAGAAAAAGAATACCTCTGGGTTCAAACTCCAGTATCACAAAAAGGGAGAGAGGGTTATTAATGCCCTTAGTATATAAGAAACATGCAAATATCAACCCAAAAGACCCCAAAGGCCACCAAGGATACATAAGCATGATTCTAAACAGAGTTTACAGAAAAAAAAAATGTCCAATACAAATATAAAAGTCCAGTAACCATGTGAAAAGTTTTCCTGGGGTAGAAATCAAAATTAAGACAAGCTACTTATTTTTGACAAACATATTAGCAGTTATCTTTTTTAATAATCATTTTCCAAATCAATGGAATGATGGTGGGGCTCTACTAATAGATCTTCAAAATCTGTAGAAACTGAACAGATAAGAAAGAGCTAATTCTAACCTGAATGCTATAAAAAAGCAAATGCTGAGGCAGGGCCCACACCTATAATCCCAGTACCTGAGACAAGAGGATTGCAGGTTCAAGGCCAGCCTCAGCAATTTACAAGACCCTCATAACTTAGTGAGACTCTGTTTCAAAATAAAAAGGGCTGTGGGGTGTAGAATTCCTGTGGGTTTAATCCCCAGCATGGAAGGAAGGAAGGAAGGAAGGAAGGAAGGAAGGAAGGAAGGAAGGAAGGAAGGAAGGAAGGAAGGAAGGAAGGAAGGAAGGAAGGAAGGAAGGAAGGAAAAGGGAAGGAAGAAAGATGCTGTGGGGGTGAGATTTAATATGTCCTAACTCACCTCATGTCCAAATGAGCTGAAACAGCTTTTACTGGAAATAAGTACTGCCCTCCAGCTATATCACTTAGGAGGACTAGTATCTTCCTTGATGCTGTTGACCTGGTTTTTCTATCATGACTCAGAAATGACCTTAAGAGAGAGATAGATTGACTGTTAAACTATATTAGAAAGAAGAGTTTGGGCAGAACATATTTCAGCATTCATATTGGCACCCTACTCCCAATATATCACTCCAAGACACACACACACACACACACACACACACACACACACACACACTTGCACATACTTCATGAAATTCTTTATTTGGTTTATTTAATTTTTTTCCAAACATACCTCCTTTCAATTCTCTAACTTACATTCAGACATTTTGCTCTCTCTGCTATTTTTCCTCTGTCTGACTCCTGAATTCTCCCAAATAATTTGCATCATTGGCCCTCCTCTCTTTCAGGATTATATCTTCTTATGAATATAAGACTTTCAGACTCTACAGTTGCTACAAGAAGTCTGTATTCTGACAACCTCCAAATTCATATCTCCAATCCTGTGTGAACTATCCTTGCAAATACTTGATCAATATTTATTGTACTGACTTCAAATGTACACATCTAAAATGAAACCTTCATTTCTTACCACCATTCCACCTACTTTTTGTCCCATATTCACTCATTCATTCATTCAACCAAGAGTTATGAAGTACCAGGTGTTATTGACCACTCATTCTTCCAAGCTAGCCACTTGTGAATGAACCCTCATTCTTCTCAGTCCTTTACCCACTGGGGTCAACTGTGTATTCTAACTCAGGTCTCTTAGATTCAGCCCTTTCTTTCTTGAACACTTAAGCTCCAGTAACTCATCTCTCACCAGGATGCCTGCAGCAACCTCCTACATATTTTCCCTGCCAGTAAAGTCAGTCCACCTTCCACATAGTTGGCAGAATTATCTTCCCAAAACACAAATTGGGTCATGTCACTCCCTGTTCTTAAAAGCATTCATAGCCCAGAGCAATGATGGGGTCTGTGGACCAACCATATTAGAATCAGCTGGGGAGCTCATTAAGCTGTCCTCTCCTACTGCATCCAGCTCCTTGGAGAGAAGACCTAGGAATCCCCATCTTTAATGAGCTCCCCTGGTGATTCTTGTACCTATTAAAGGTAGAGACCCACTGCCCTGCAGGGGAGAACCCACGCTCCATAAGCAGAAATACAAGGCCCTTCACCCCTGGGCCAACTAGCCTCAGTTCCGTCCAGTCTGTACTATGCACCCCACACACCAGTCACACTGGATTTCTCACTCTTGCCTGAACACTTCAGCCCTTCCCATGCTCCATGCCTTTCTCTATACACTGCACCTCTGCCTCCATTTCCACCCAGGAGAACTCTGATCATCTCCCCTGTGAATCCTCCCCTGACCACCCCCTGCCCCATCAGAGTTGACTCTCACACATTCATTCTTCCATAGCCCTTTAAAGGCTGTCCTTCATCATGGCCAGGCCCGAGACTCCCTCAATCATGTGTCTGTTTTGTGGTGGTCTTCCAAGCAGATTATAACCTAATGGTATTATCTGACAAATAAATTAGAAAATTATTATAAATGTCTAGTGGATCAATTAACTTCTTTCAATAAGTCAATTAATTTATCAAGAAAGTAATTGATTTTTGGCAGCTCACTAGATTCAGTACCACATAAAAGCTCAACTAAATTTCTTTCATGATCAGGAAAAACAACCTTTATCACATAAGCCAGGCCTGACTCTGGAGTTAACAGGCTCTAACCCCATAATGAGTTGTATCACCAAGAAGCTTCCTGTTTTAGCTGTTGGTGCCCCTCATAGAATTATAATGTGACACAATGCACTGTCGGTGTGATGGTTAATTTTATGTGTCAACTTGACTGAGCCATGTGGTACCCAGGCATTTGACCAGACATTAATCTGGTTGCATCTGTGAGGATCTTTCTGGATGACATTAGCATTTGAATCAGTAGTCTGCGTACAACAGATCTCCCTTCCACTGCAGTGTGAGTGGGCCTCATCCCATCAGTTGAAGACGTAAATAGAATAGAACAAAAAGGCTGAATAAGAAACTGCTTGATCTAGGACATTGACCCTTCCCATCTTTGGACTCAGGACTGTAATATCAGTACATTGGTTCTTCTTCAGTCTCAACCCTGCTGCCTTTTAGACTGGAACTTACACCATTGACTCTCCTGGTTTTCAGGCCTTCAGGCTTAAACCAGAACTATACCTGGGCTCTCCTGGGTCTCCAGTTTGCTGACTACAAATCTTGGGACTTCTTAGCCCACATAATCAATAAGCGAATTTCTTATAATCCCCCCAACTCCATCTTTTATTCTAAATCACCTCAATTCCTTGGTGCAGGCAGATTACAAAGTTCAATATCTACCTGTCTTCTACTTTTTATTGATTCATGTGTGTTAATAGTGTCTCTCTAACATACTTGTAAGTTTCTTGAAAGCAGACCCACATATACTATCTCTTCATATGCCCACAAGCATGTATCAAGAGGCAGAATTTACTATGCTCATTAATCAACATTATCTGAATTCACTGATTTCCACATTGACTGATTAATCAGCAGCATCACCACATTTTGGTTATGAATGAATAATCCAGAGTCTGGAGAAAATTGCCATCACCCCTCCAAAAACTGCACAAAGATTTGTTAGAAGAAAGCTGGGACTGGGCGTGGTGGTGCACGCTTATAATCCCAGTACTTGGGAGGCTGAGACTGGAGGACCCCGGTTCTCGGCCAGCCTCAGCTACTTAGTGAGGCTCTCTGCAACTTAGTGAGACCCTGTTTCAAAATAAAGAATAAAAAATAGGCCTGGGGATGTAGCTCAGAGGTAGAATGTCCCTGGATCCCATCCCCAGTACCGCAAAAAAAAAGAAGAAGAAAGCTGGGTGTGATGGCACATGCACGTAATTCCAGGACTTGGGAGGCTGAGACAGGAGTATTGCAGGTTCAAGGCCAGCCTCAGCAACTTAGTGAAACTCTGCTTCAAAATAAAAAGGGTAGAGGTGTATTTCAGAGGTAGAATGCCCCTGGTACCACAGAAAAAGAAAAAAAGAAAAGGATTGGTTAGAAGCGAGCAGGGGTTATCCGCACAAAAAGGAGAGCCTGACTTGTGAGCTGCCTGGGAGGCCATGGCAGGCACAGCTAAGCCTGACCCAAAGCTGAGCAGCAGAGAACCCAGAGGGCTAAAGAGCTCTACAAGACAGTGCCCTTGGGAAAAAGTGATAAATAGAAGGTGAAATAAGGGAGGGAGAGTAACTTAAAGTACCTAGAATGGGGGAGGGTGGCTGATGAACGGTGAAGATATTGATCCAGATCCTGCTGGAGAAATAAAGATGTTTTGGCAGGGCGGTTGAGGCTGAGGGGAGGTGGGATAAATTGGGTATTAAAGGAATGAGTGAAGAAGGCTGTGTCATTAACACTGAGTGAAGACTGCCTGGCTATGATCTACCTTTGATCTACCTATGCGACCTAGACTGAGGTTTGAGCAGACCAGGTAGTTAAAAAGAGAGACAGAGAGAAGTGAGTTCTGGAGATTGAACCCAGGGGCATTCTACCTCTGAGCCGCACCCCCAGCCCTATTTTTTAACATTTTATTTTGAAACAAGGTCTCACTAAGTTTCTGCACACTGGCCTTGAACCTGTAATCCGCCTGTCTCAGCCTCCCAAGTACTGGGATGACAGGGTTGCACCACTGCACAGGCTGATAGAAACCTGGTAGGACTGCCTTCTTGCTGTTATTTCTTGGCAGTCAGCAAAAACTCAGAATCAATTTTAAAGACCAGTAGTAACCATGAAGGCTAGTGAGCAGGGATAGATATTGGTGTGGTGGACACAGCAGTTGTCTCCATTGGCATCCTTCCAGACGGCTAGGCACTCTATGTCCCCACAACTCTACAGTAGAACTGCAGCGCTTGACAGGTGCTAGGCATTGAATTTCTGTAGGTGTGCCCCCTACACACACACACACACACACACACACACACACACACACACACACACCTTGAATCCACAATTTCTCTCCCTCACATCAGAAAAGGGTCTTAGGGCTGGGCGTGGTGGCGCACGCTCGTAATCCCAGCATTTGGGAGGCTGAGACAGGAGGATCCGGGTTCGAGGCCAGCCTCAGCTACCTAGTGAGGCCCTCTGCAACTTAGTGAGATCCTGTTTCAAAATAAAGAATAAAAAGTAGGGCCAGGGGTGTAGCTCAGAGGTAGAATGCCCCTGGATTCTATCGCCAGTGTCACACAAAAAAAGAAAAGAAAAGGGTCTTAGGATCCTTCTCATTCAATAGGACAAAAATGCAAAAACATATCAGAACAGATACTCTGGCATCCACACTCTCCATTTCATCATCCCAAGCCTCCTAATAGACACTTTGCTCAGATCTTAATGTCTACACAGGGGCCTGGAAACAGCAGACACAAAGTATGAAGTTTTACCTAAAATTGAACCAAATAACTGCAGAGTCAGAGTGACTTACATAATATTCCACGGTTTTTGTTGTTGTTGTTTTTGTTTTTGTTTTGTTTTGTTTTTATTTTTTATAATAATTGGTGCATTGTAATCATACATCTTTGTTAGGTACAAGCTGATAACGGCATATATGCACACATTTCTCATTTAACCCCTTCCCCAATTCCCACCCCACTCCCTCGCCCTCCCTCCTTCTCAAGTTCAGTTTAGTGATTGACCTTGATGTATTTGTGAAAGTACATCATGTGCATTAGGATGTCTCCCCCCACCCCCACCCCGTTCATCACCTTCAGTTAAGTCAACTTCTTTGCTTATCTAGGGTTTCTCCTTTTTCATCTGGAGTCCCTCTTATGCCCCATCTTCTCCCTAGCATCCACATATTAGGGAGAACATATGCTTTTTTACTCTTTGCGACTGACTAATCTCACTTAACATAATGTTTTCCGGTTGCATCCATTTCCCTGCAAATAACATGATTTTGTTTTAATGCTCTGAGTACCTTTCTCCATTGCTAAGACTCCTATTCCAGGAAACAGATGGTCAGGCCAGTTACTACATATGAGTAAGAGCATGTTTGCTCAGAGGACATCTGCCCGAATGATGGGCCAGACCTGGACCCACAGACATTGTTGAAACCCCTTGTGAGCATCCCTGAAGTGACTTGTTATTTATCCTATCTTGAGGGCAGGATCACTGATACAAAAGCCGAGGTCGCTAGTGAATCTAATCAGCTTAGGTAGGTTAAATGGCAGACAGTCATCTCTTGGTAACTGCAGAGGATTGATCCCAGAATCTTTCCCCCTCCTCTGAGGATATTAAAATTCTAGGATGCTTAAGTCTCACATAAAGTGCTGTAGTGTTTGCATAAAACCTATGCACATTTCATCTACTTTAAATCCTCTCTAGATCACCTGTAATACCTAATACAATGTAAATTCTATTTTGTTCTTACATTGTATTGTTTAGAGAATAACAACAAGAAAAAGTCTATACATGTTCAACCAGCACAGAAGCAATTTTATATTTTTTTCCATCCTGATTAATTGAATTTGCAAACGTGTGACCCACAGATACAAAGCAGCAATTGTAAATTTACAATAAATCTTGGAAGAAATGGTCCTGATGGCTTCTGCCTCCCCTTCTCTTTACTCATATAGGCACAGCTATATCTAAATGAGCACCCCTCCGTCATCAACCTGTGTTCACTGAACAAACACCAGGTTCACAGCATCATCTCATCCAAGCCTCCCAACAGCCCTGCAAGGAACGTACCATCACCACCCCACTTCGCTGATGAAGGTTAAGCCCTTATCAGGTAGTGGAGCCAGCATTTGGGTCCAGGAGGGCTAACAAGAGCTTCTATTCTTGGCCTTTAAACAATACTGACTCCACAGGGCAGGGCAGGGCAGGCCTGATAGGGGCAGATGTTAAACCAGACTTCTCATTCCATGTCGCCAGCTCTGAAGAGCAAGAAACAGTTACAGCTGACCAGAGAAGATGGCACACACCAGACACAGAAGACATAGACTCCCTTGAAGCTCTGAGCATAATTTGCTACATTACACACCAGTGTTGACTGAAATTACAGTAATATAGCAATCACTTGTCACTTTAATCTAGTTTGTATTATTTGCAAATTCCCCCTAAAAACAAACATTTGGGATGAAGAAAGCATCTTCCAAATGATTTCTTGGGAAATGAAACATTTTTAAAGATTTTACCAGTTGACCTCAGTGGGGAAGTACTTCTAGAACTTTTTGTGGGGGGGGGGGGGTACTGGGGACTGAATGGAGGGGCATTCTACCTCTGAGCTACCCCTCCCCAACCCTTTTTTTTTTATTCTTTATTTTGAAACAGTGTCCCACTAACTTGCAGAAAGCCTCACTCAGTAACTGAGGCTGGCCTCAAATCTGCGATCCTCCTCTCTCAGCCTCCCAAGTACTGGATTACAAGTGTGTGCCACCATGCCTGGCTCTTCTAGAACTTTTAAACAACTAACTCTATGCCCTCCGTCTCAGCTCCCAGCACAACCACACACTTGCACCATAAGCATGCACACAACACACATACACATACTACACAACACACATGGTATACGCTGCACAGCTCACATGCAGTATACACATGTTGCTCACCCAAAAATACACCATAACTACACACACACCACACACACATATGCCCAACATACCAACCATAGAAACATACACCACACATATAAGACACCTGTGCCACACAAACCACACACACTCAACATGCCACGGCAAAGAATTTTTATATACGTTTTGTAAACTTAATTGGTTGTGATTAACCCTTAGAAAAACAAGTCTGTGGAGAAACAGTTCCAGCCTAGAGTGCAGGCTCTATCTGAAAGCAAATGGAGGTTAGATAATATGTTGCTGAATACTTGGCAAACCAAGTACAAAAGAAGGCAAGCTTTCTCTGCAGTCACATAGTGTTCTGCCGGAATTTGTTCTCAAGAGAGCAGCTTCTTGGTCTGGTAAAATGTGTCCTTGCCTTCTAAAATATTTAGGACAAGGAAACTTAGAACAAAGAGGTTTATAGATTAAGACTTTATCTCATTCATTCTGGTTCTGTACAAAATATCTTATAACTTTATGAAAGAGAGCCTGTCTATTGTTTTCTCTGTCTGTAAGTATTTAAGCTAAGAATTTCAGTAAGAGCAGCAGCAGCAGCAGCAGCAGCAGAGGCAGAAAGCTTGCCTGCATTTTCAGCTAAAGAGAAATAAACAGATGCGCTTCTTCACTGCATGGGTGTGAGCGTATTCTTGCGATCTCGTCTCATTCCACACTAATCGAGGGACCCCTGACTCTGTTGCCAAGAGGGCTGGACCCCGGTACAACGTATGCACCCAGCATGTGAACATGTACACACACACACACACACACACACACACACACACACACACACACACAGAGCCTCTGAACAGCAAAGTGGCTAGTGCTGCCTCTCCTGTGATCCCCTTCCTGCATCCACTTACGGTATAATGTCGGCTTCCATTTTCAACTTAAAGAGCATAGCCCTGCAGGGGCAATTGTTTCAAACTGTTTCAAAATGACAATTTTGGTTAATTTCTTACTAAAAATTCAGTTTATATTAGCAACAAAAGGTATAGGCTTCAAAATTCATGCTCTTAGCCTTCCTAAATCACTGTCATTTAAAAAAAAATTTTTTTTTGTTGCATTATAATCATACATCTTTGTTAGGTACAAGCTGGTACAGGCATACATGCACACATTTCTCATTTAACCCTTCCGCAATTCCTGCCCTACTCTCTCCCTCTCCCTCCTTCTCAAGTTAAGTTTAATGATTGACTTTGATATGTTTGTGAAAGTACATCATGTGCATTAGGGTGTTTCCCTCCCCCCCCCCATCCCCTTCAGTCAAGTCACCTTCTTTGCTCATCTAAGGTTTCTTCTTGTTTGTCTAGAGTTCTTCTTATGTCCCACTTTCTCCCTAGCTTAAGCATTTTAGGGAGAGTACATGATTTTTTACTTTTTGTGACTGACTAACCTCCCTTAGCATAATGTTTTCCAGTTCCGTTCATTTCCCTGCAAATGGCATGATTTTGTTCTTCTTTATGGCTAAGTAAAATTCCATTGTGTACATATCCCATAGTTTTGTAATCCATTCATCTGTTGATGGACATCTTAGCTGGTTCCATAGTTTGGCTATTGTGAATTGTGTGGCTATAAACATAGATACACATGCATTGGTCTGATAGTTTGGTTTCCATTCTTTGGGGTAGATACCCAGAAGAGGTATTGCTGGATCATATGGTAGGTTCATTCCCATTCATCTGAAGATCCTCCATACTGTTTTCCAAAGTGGTTGCACTAATCTGCAATCCCACGAATGTATTAGGGTTCCCACTTCTCCACACCCTCACCAGCATTTATTGTTGTTTGTGGTTTTTATGATTGCCATTCTAGTTGGGGTTAGGTGAAATCTCAAGGTAGTTTTGATTTGCATCTCTCTGATTGCTAATGATGTTGAACATTTCCTCATACATTTATTGGCCATTTGTATTTCTTCTTTTGTGAAGTGTCTATTTAGATACTTTGGCCATCTTTTGATTGGGTTATTTGTTTTCTTAGCTGTTTCTTGAATTCTCTGTATGTTCTAGATATTAGTCTTCTATCGGAGGAGTAGCTGGCAAAAATTTTCTCCCACTCTGTGGGCTCTCTGTTGAGGTTCTTGATAGTTTCCTTTGTTGCACAGAAGCTCTTCCGTTTAATGCAGTCCCATGTATTGATCTTCCTTTGAGTTGCTTGTGCCTTTGGGGTCTTGTTGAGAAAAATTTTGACCTGTGCCTCTCAATCTATGCTTTCATAAAAAGAATCCCTGGTACAACAATACTTTGGATGGAATTTATAAGATACTTGGGCACAGTTTGAACATAGCCTATTATTTTTGGATAATTTAAAATATCTGTTAAAACTCTTTCTTTTTTTTTTTTTTAACAACATTGCCAAAGCCTTGTATTGGTGATATTAGAAAAACAAGTTCTTAAAAAACAAGAAAGAAAGAACAAGTTTCTTAAAGTACTAATAGACAGTATGCTGTGCTTGTCTATTTTTTCTTATGGTTATACTACAAACTAATTTTCAGCTGTTCAGAAGTATAAATAAATATAAAAGCTTAAATATTATATAATAAATCAGGTACTGATGCACCCATCATCCCACAGGATAATCTTCCTCCATGCCAACACCAGGATTACAGATTTTGTTTTGTTTTTCTTTTCTTTTTTTTAGGTACTGGGGATTGAACTCGGGGCGTCCTAACTTCGAGCTATACCTCCAGCCCTATTTTTTATTATTTATTTTGAAACCAGGTCTCACTAAGTTTTGGAGTGCCTCACTAGGTAGCTGAGGCTGGCTGCAAACCTGGATCCTCTGGTTTCAGCCTCCCAAATGCTGGGATTACAAGCGTGCGCCACCACGCCTGTCTTGTTTTGTTTTTCTTAACACTAAGATGCTGTGTGGGACTGGGATTTTTTGTTGCAATGTTACTGCAGACTATGCTAAAACTATTTCAAAAATCTTTTTTGAATATTTTTTGAGGCATAAGGATTGAAGGTTTCAGGACAGCCTCAGCAAGAGTGAGATTCTCATCAAACTAGAGAGAACCTGTTTCAAATTTTTTAAAAATAATAAAATAGGGCTGGGGTATAGCTCAGAGGTTGGATGCCCTTGGGTTCAATCCCCAGTACCACACACACACAAAGATAAATACCACACAATTCCACTTGTATGAGCTGTCAAATTCACAGAGACTGAAAGTAAAATGACAGCAGCCAGGGTCTAGGGAGAAGGAAGAAATGGGCAGATGTTGTTTAATGTGTATAAAGGCTCGGTTTTGCAAGATAAGAACTCTGGAGATTTGTTTAATCTTATTTCTAGGGAATTAGCATCATACTTCATTCTTTAGTCACTCATCAAACTCAAGGATTGAATGTAGGCTATCAGCGTACAACACATAATCATAACATTTTTAACTTTAATATTGGAAGAAAAAGAAAGTGGACAAGCCAAAATGAAATATAATTGTTTTTAAAACTACCACCATACTACCACCGAGAAATAACCCTGTGTGACATTGTGTTGAGTCTAACCAGATGTCTTTATTTTTGCAAGCCAAAAGTTTGTTTTTTTACATGTTTTCAGCAGGGGTATGTGGGGGTGGGGTGCCTGTGTGTGCATGTGTGTGTGCGCGCACGTGTGTGTGTGTGTGTGTGTGTGTGTGTGTGTGTGACTGAGGATTTAACCCAGGGACACTCTAACTCTGAGGTACAGCCCCAGCCCTATTTTATTTTTTATTTGAAAACAGGGTCTCACTAAATTTCTGTGAGCTGGCCTCAAACCTGTGATCCTCCTGTCTCAGCCTCCCAACTATTAGATATTTTATTTTGAAACAGGGTTTCCCTAAGTTGTAAGGCTGGACTCTAACCTGTGATCCTCCTGTCTCTGCCTCCCAAGTACTGAGATTACACATGTGCATCACCACACCCAGCTTCAGCAGCAATTTTAAAGATATCCTACGCCTAGAGAGTGGCATCAAGAGTCAAAAGACAAAAACTTTTAACCCTAGAAAAAAGCTTAGAGAGCTGGACATGGTGACACACACTTGTAATCCCAGTACTTGGGAGGCTGAGACAGGAGGATCCGGGTTCGAGGCCAGCCTCAGCTACTTAGTGAGGCCCTCTGCAACTTAGTGAGACCCTGTTTCAAAAAATAAAGAATAAAAAATAAGACGGGGATGTAGCTCAGAGGTAGAATGCCCCTCGGTTCAATCCCCATTACCACCAAATAAAAAAGAAAAGAGCTTAGAGGAGCTGGGCATGGTGGCGCATGCTTGTAATCCCAGTACTGAGACCCAAGGATCCGGGTTTGCCACCAGCCTCAGCTACTTAGTGAGGCCCTCCGCAACGTAGTGAGACCCTGTTTCAAAATAAAGAATAACCTTTACCAGCTTGTACCTAACAAAGACGTATGATTATGATGCACCAATAAAAAAATTAAAAAGAAAGGTAAAAAGCAAAAAGCAAAAAAAAATAAAGAATAAAAAATAGGGCTGGTATAATTCCCCTGAGTTCAATCCCCAGTACCGCAAAAAAAAAAAAAAGAGCTTAGAGGTTGACCAGCAGAATCCTCTTATTTTATAGGAAATAAAGGCTCAAAGAGTACCTATGCAAATTGGTAATGAGAAAACTAGGCTATAATGTATGTGTTAAACAAGTCAGCGGAGAGAGTGCTGAGTGTCAAATCAAACAGAATGACAACGTTGGGATTGCTTGTGCCCAGAATGGGCTGGGCTCTCAGGGTGAGGAGGGCAGGCTCCCAGCCAGGCTGTGTGGCATGAATCAAGGCTCTGCTATGAGTTTATTGGTGAATATAATGATAGTTCCTGCTTTTACACTGTCAGGATTAAACAAAGTAATTCAAGGAATACACAGAGTAATCACTTTAGAATGTCGATTACAATTATCATTACTAAAAACCATCTTCATAACCAAGGATGATAAAGTGTGGAGCCTGTTCACAACACCTTCTTCTGTGTTTGCCCTGACACTGTCTGCTCAGGCACGGCTCCCTGAATGCTCAGAGGCAATTAGCCCAGTGGGGCACCTAAATTGCCACCTTTCTCCACTTCATTTCTATCAGCAGGTGATTCTTTCTCTAACAATGTTTGAACTTCACAACCAAATTAAGCACGATGACACTTAGAGAAGCCCTGGGCAAGGCCATGCCTGCAGGGGAACGTAAAAGTCATCTGAAGCCCACACTGCATAGTCATGTTGAGGGGATCCCCACTGACTGCACTCCCAGGGCCTTTTGGATCCATCTCTAAGCCTGGAAAGACACAAAGCTGGTGAGTGTTGTATATCACTCTGCACTCCAGGCCAGGACCATCAAGTTCCAGAGGAGGGTTGGGAGGTTTTGTTTTGTTTTGTTTTGTTTGTGGTACTGGTTGTTGAACCCAGGGGCATTCTAACTTAGAGATATACCCAGCCATTTTTATTTTTTATTTTTGAAACAGGGTCTTGCTAAGTTGCCGAATGTCCTGCTAAGTTGCTGAGGATGATCTCAAACCTGTGATCCTCCTGTCTCAGCCTCCCAAATACTGGGATTATAGATGTGCACCAAAGGAAGGTTTTTAATGAGACACTGTATGGAAAACCACTGACTATAAAATGTTATTCCAAATATCAGTACCATCCCCATTCCATAAATGTAGGGGAACATTAATTTCCTCTCAGAAAAATAAGTTTCTAGGTGTGGTGAGGAAGCCAGCCAAGACTACATTTTCTTATACGTCTCCTCCTAGTTCACTGCAGTTTCCATCACTTCAGAAGGCTGTGGAGTGATGTGTAAACTTCAAACCAAATCAGAAGAATTTCAAAAGAGAACTTTCCCTGAGCACCAGATGATGAATCTGGCACTAAATGGAGAGATCAAAGGGGTACACAGATTGCCGATATTTACCTTCATTCCAAAACACTGACCACACCCTGGCTGCAGAGACCACTGCTTAACACCTTGGATCAACGTGACTGGTATCACTCTTTCCTAGGCATTTGCCCCAAAAAGGTAACTGTTTTGCTCACAGACATTTCTTTATTATAATTAGAGACGATCATGTTTATCTATTTAGATGTTGATTAAAGGCAACAGATAACTGGTGGGAGAGTGAGGAGCAGAAAGATGTTCAACCAAAAAAAAAAAAAAAAAGGGAGATCAGAGCACAGGTGTCTGTCTGCATGACTAAGGAAATATAAAACTGGGACAAATCTCATTGGTGCTTGAAACGAAGGACAGATACCATCCATGAGCCAGAAAATTCTTTGGGAGATAGTGAGTGTGGTATCCAGAATGAAGAAAGAGTACATTTCCCAGAGAAATTTAGTTTATGTGGGTGGAGGAGAATGGACTCTCCAGGCATCCTCCTCCTCTAGAGGAGCTTCCTATCAGTGGACCAGGAAGGCAGGTGGACCGGGGCTCAGGGCCATAAACTCCAACCCCGATGGGCAGCAGCAATGGAGGAAGGAAGCACATCTTCCTGGTACAGCAAGGCTGGGCCCTGAGACCACTGATGGCAACACCCAGCAGAGGGAGGGCAGGGATCAGGGTATTCCAGGGAACAGTAGAGCTCCTCCCTGATCTAGTGGTAGACGCATGAGGAAGAAGCACTGCCACAGCAGGGCTGACATCTGGCACAGTCACGTCCTCAGACACAATTGTGCCATCTGTCCAGCCAGGACTGCCTGAGGCTTAACAACCTGTATGCTCCCCTCAGCCTGTCCTGTTGCTGAGCCAGGAAACAGCCTCCAGGTCCAGTTAGGAGGAAGATCCTCAAGGCATCCAAGTGGGACGTGAGACTGCTCAAGAGAAATACACTTACCCGATTGGAGAATAAATATCAATATTGGAGCTGAGTGTGGTAAAGCATTCCTGTAATCCCTGTACTTGGGAGATTGAGACAGTCACAGGTTCAAGACCAGCTTCAGCAACTTAGCAAGGTTCTCAGCGACTTATTGAGATACTGTTTCAAAATAAAAATAATGCATATATTTGCAATAATGACGTATTTTCACAAATAAATCAAAGTCAATCACTAAACTGAACTTGAGAAGGAGGGAGGGCGAGGGAATGGGGTGGGAATTGGGGAAGGGGTTAAATGAGAAATGTGTGCATATATGCCTTTATCAGTTTGTACCTAACAAAGATGTATGATTACAATGCACCAATTAATATAAAAAATAAAAAAGAGAAAAGAAATATATCTTCAGATGAAAAGGACTCATTAGGAACCAGGTGTAATTAATGGCAAAAGACTAACTCCCAGACATGCAAGGATGCAAATAATGAACTTCAAGGTAAGAAATTAATCCTCCTAGCATCGGGGAAGCATTAACAAAATTGTCTACAAAGAAGGAAAAGTTAAGCTGATATTTTCCACAACACAAAAACTAGAACTTTTAAGGGGAGAGTTGTAATCCAAAAATCCCCCACCAGGCAAGTTGTTTCTCATGAAAAGCAGCATGATGTCGTGAGATGTGCAAAGCCTCAGTGCTCAGCACCCACACGGCCTTCAGGAAAACTCCTGGGGCAGTGCTCCTGCAGCCAAGGTGGAAACCAGAGTGTGGGGATCACGGAGTAGAAGGAATGAAGTGACCACTATGATCCTATCCACATTAAAGTTCAAACAGTTACATAAATGCCATTTAAGAAGTCACATTCTTGAAAGAGAAGATACACAGCATTAAACACACACACACACACACACACACACACACACACACACACACGGGTCAAATTCCAAATTATCCAGGGCAAGATGAACATGTTTTAGATTAATTCCACTCAGATATAATAGTAGTAAAACAAAATAATATAAAAGTAGGTCAAACTATAGGAATGAACTTAAAATAGCCTGAGGCTACAGGAAAGATATTTCCTGAGGCTTTTTTTTTTTTTTTTCTTAGTGATACTGAGGATTGAACCCAAGGGGGTTCTCCTCCTGAGGCTTTATTCAGATAAGGCAATGTGTATTTCTGCTACGGTCTTTTAAGAAAACACGAATTATGCAAACATTAACATTTAATATAGTTATACTAATATATGTATATATAATTGTAAATTTGTGAAAAATTAAAATTATTATGGGAGTGAGGGAAGGAACCTATAGGTTAGAAGGTGCCTATTGTTTGGCAAAATAGAGCTAGCAGAGACTGAATTCGTGTTCTGCTGTTTGGAAGGACCCTCACCCTAGACAGCTTAGGCTGCTACAAGGAGCCATAGTCTGGAGCTTAAACAACACATCTGTTTCTCAAAGTTTCAGAGGCTGAGGAGGCCAAGATCAAGGTGCCAGCAAATTTGATTCTTGACAAGGGCTTTCTCCTGGCCTGTGGACAGCCACCTTCTCGCTGTGTGCCCACTTGGTCCTGGAGAGAGATCACTGTCTTCCTCCTGTAATACTAACACTGACCCCATCATGAGAATCCCACCCTCATGACCTAATCTAAGCTAATATCTCCCAAAGGCCCGAGCTCCAAATACTATCACATCAGGGTTAGGGCTTCAACATGTGATTTGGGGGGAAGAGGGACACAAATATTCAGCCCATAACAGCCTTCCCTCCCCTCCTTAGAGGGGCAGCCTGTGGTGCTGCACCCAGCGAGACCTGTTGGCCACACCACCGTCCTCGGCAGTGCCCCCACCCCAACATGGGCTTGCATGGGCTAGCTCTGCTGCAGTGGAATCATACAGGGCAACTTTCTGGCACCTCAGGTCCAGGTGCTAAAAGCTCTAGCACCTAGTGCCCCCTCCCTCCTGGCTTCACACAGCCATGAGTCTGGCCTGACACCCATAAGCCATCCACCCAAGTAACATTTCAGACCCAGGGAGGTGCCTCAGACAGGATGGAGGCTGACTCCCTAGATCCCTCCTAGGAGAGTGGGAAGGGGCAGGGGATGAGGCAGGGGCAGGGAAGGAGGTTTTGCAGGTGGGTCCTAGGTGTGCCTCGTTTCCCTGCAAAGAGAAAGAACCCCATTCAGCCAGCTGCACACCTGACACACTCACCTGTGAGGGGCCTCAAGCTTAGAGCCTTCAAGCTTAGAGCCAAGGGGGTCAATAGAGAAAAAAGAAGAGAAGGAAGTTAGGTTGAGTGGGTTTTCCTTCAAGACAGGGTTTCTTGATGGGGGAAGAGTGAAAAGAGGGGAAGATAAAGCAAAAGAGAGGAAGGTAAATGATATGCATAACCGGTAAGTATGTTCCTTAAGTGCATTCTGTATTCCGCCTTAATGAATGTGGTTTCCATTGTTACTTGAGGTTATCCATGCCCGAATAGTTATCTCACCCTATCACTTATGTGCTGTGCTTATCTTTCAAGGAACAAAACTGTCAATAATTGTCTTACTATTTTTTAAAACCACTATTATAGAATAAATCAGGAATATGCTTTTATCTAAACATCAATTACAATTCACATTTAAGGAAAGTCTCAGAAGTTTACTTGAGTCATTTCTATCACTGAACCCAGGCTGGGAGTATAGCTCAGTGGAAGAGCGTGTGCTTAGCATGCTCAAAACCTTAGGTTCAATTCCCAAGGCAAGAATAACAACAACAAAAAGAAATTTACTAAGCCGGGTGTGGTGGCGCACGCTTGTAATCCCAGTTCTTGGGAGGCTGAAGACAGGAGGATCCAGATTCACAGCCAGCCTCAGCTCCCTAGTGAGGCACTCCGCAATTTAGTGAGACCCTGTTTCAAAATAAAGAATAAAAATAGGGCTGGGGTTATAGCTCGGAGGTAGAATGCCCGAGTTCCATTCCCAGCAAAAAATAAAGAAAGAATAAAAAATAGGACTAGGGGTGTAGCTCGGAGATAGAATGCCCCTGGGTTCAATCCCCAGTACCGCAAAAAAAAAAAAAGAAAAGACAATGATATCCAGTGTTACATCTGCTATTTAAATTGCTCTGACGTGGGAACCCTAATACATTGTTGGTGGGATTGCAGATTAGTGCAACCACTTCGGAAAACAGTATGGAGGATCCTCAGATGAATGGGAATGAACCTAGCATATGATCCAGCAATACCACTTCTGGGTATCTACCCAAAAGAATGCAAACCAAACTATCAGACCAATGCATGTGTATCTATGTTTATAGCCACACAATTCACAATTGCCAAACTATGGAACCAGCCAAGATGTCCATCAACAGATGAATGGATTACAAAACTATGGGATATGTACACAATGGAATTTTACTTAGCCATAAAGAAGAACAAAATCATGTCATTTGCAGGGAAATGGATGGAACTGGAAAACATTATGTTAAGTGAGATTAGTCAGTCACAAAGAGTAAAGAAGCATATGTTCTCCCTAATATGCGGAAGCTGAGGAGAAAGTGGGGCATAAGAGGGACTCCAGAGGAAGAAGGAGAAACCTTAGATGAGCAAAGAAGGTGACTTAACTGAAGGTGATGGGGGGGAGGGGAGGGAAACACCCTAATGCCCATGATGTACTTTCACAAACATCAAAGTCAATCACTAAACTGAATTTGAGAAGGACAGAGGGGGAGGGAATGGGGTGGGAATTGGGGAAGGGTTAAATAGGAGACCTGTGCAGGTATGCCTTTACCAGCTTGTACCTAACAAAGATGTATGATTACAATGCACCAATAATAATTAAAAATAAAAATAAATTGCTCTGACTATTTTGCCAAATGGGGGTTGGAGGGAAGGTAATATAAAAAGGCAAGTATAACTATCAGAAAAGAAAAAGGACTATCACATGATAGTCTATCTAAAAACTTCAGTAAATCGATTGTAAAGCTATCAGAACTGATCAGAATATTCACTAAAGAAGCTAGTGATGGAATAAATGACTGAAATCACTAAATTTCCTATTATGAGCAATAAGCCAAAAATATGATACCCACTGGGTATGGTGGCACATACCTGTAATCCCAGTACTTGGGAGGCTGAGACCAGAGGATTACAGCCTCAGCAACTTAGCAAGGTCTTCAGCTACTTAGTGAGACCCTGATTCATATTTTTAAAAAATAAAATAAAATAAAAAATGGCTAGAGGTGTAACACAGAGGTAGAATACCTCTAGGTTCAATCCCACCCAAATACTACAAAATATATACATATACAGGCTTCAGCTACTTAGTGAGGCCCTCTGCAACCTAGTGAGACCGTCTTTCAAAATAAAAAATAAAAAATAGGGCTACGGGTGTAGCTCAGAGGTAGAATGCCCCTGGGTTCCATCCCCAGTACCGCAAAAAAAAAAAAAAAATACACACACACACACACACACACACACACACACACACACACACACACACGCATGCACACACACGCAGTATTGAGAAGCATGCAACGAGAAGCCAAAGTTCTCATGTTCATAAGTCTACAAGTCTGGCTGGGACATCTCAGCCTCAGACCATGGATATGTGACTTGGTTGGGGCAGCTCTGCTCCACATGCCACTCATTCTTCTGGGAATAGGAGGAAATCTGGGATATGTAGAACAAAAGGGCAAACCACAGCTGGGCATGGTGGCACACGCTTGTAATTCCCGCGTTTGGGAGGCTGGGGCCGGAGGATCCGGGTTCGCGGCCAGCCTCAGCTATCTAGTGAAGCCCTCTGCAACTTAGTGAGACCCTGTTTCAAAAATAAAGAATAAAAAATAGGGTTGGGGGTGTAGCTTGGAGGTAGAATGCCCCTGAGTTCAATCCTCAATACCGAAAAAAAAAAAAAAAAAAGAGGGCAAGCCACAAGCCACAGGCATATTTGAAGCCTTTATTATCATCCTGTCCATTAATTTCCCATCAGTCAAAGCAAATCACATGGCCAATCCTAACATCAGTGGGATGGGAAATATATTCCATCTCTAGTGAGAGGAACCACAAAGTTACATGGCAAACGGTGGGGACAGTGGGCAGATTGAAGAATTGGGAACAATAATGCAGTCTTCCAAAATTAGCATTAACTCACTATTGACCAAGGGCACAGTAACATTTCTGTTTTTATATTTAGCTAGTCTTAAAAGGAAGACACTAAGGAAAAAGGTCAAAAAAAGGGAAAAAATGTGATCTAGAAATGTGTAGCATTTGGGATATTGCCTAGAAAGGGAGAGAGGGTTAGGGAAGGTAACACAGTAGAGATACCTGAAGAGGACATCATAAAGCCCTTGTGAATGAAATTCACTGATGAAAATTCAGAAATGAAAAAAAAAAGAAAAACAAGATAAGACAGTAGGAAATCATAGATGCATAAAGGATAAAATAAAAACCCCAAATTTGGGGGAGTGTTTGTTTTGGGTGCTGGGAACTGAAGCCAGGGGCATTCTACCTATTTATTATTTTTTACTTTGAAATGGTCTCACTAAGTTTGTGGAGTGTCTCACTAAGTTGCTGAGGCTGGCCATGAACCTACGATCCTCCTGTTTCAGCCTCCCAAGTAATGGGACTACAGGCATATGTCACCACATTCAGCTCCCAAAGATTTTAATAAAACTGCAGAGAAATAAAGCTGTTCTAGCATAATAGATTTCTCCATTTGATGCCGGCATCTCTTGTATGGCCATGCCAGGTCTATTCTTTCAGATTTATAATCTGAAAGCAGCTATGAACTCCTGTGAGAATCTCTCCACAAGAATCTCTCTACAAGCCGGGCGTGGTGGCGCATGCTTGTAATCCCAGCATTCGGGAGGCTGAGACCGGAGGATCCGGGTTCGTGGCCAGCCTCAGCTACCTAGTGAGGCATTCCACAACTTAGTGAGACTCGGTTTCAAAATAAAGAATAAAAAATAGGGCTGGGAGTGTAGCTTGGAGGTAGAATGC
>PVLC010028132.1:0-21383 GCA_004027655.1 Graphiurus murinus
GCTGGACATCTTGGCCATCCTTGTACTTCTGTGCATGAGTTCTCCACTAGACTACACTGACTCTGATGGTGGTTGCCTCATAGTGGGTAAAACAAAAACAAAACTAACAAACTAAAAATCTAAATCAAAAGCAATCCTGAAAAAGTTTTATAATCGTAATTTTCTTGATCCTAGGAGAAGGTTTTGCCATACGATCATTAACTCGGCTGAACATATTTTCATTCCTTCCTTATTTAGTCCTTTAACATAGAATGAAATGACTCATCTTGCCCAAAGTCCAATTGCTTAGTAGTTTCATTTTCTGACATTTGAGTGTTGTTGTAAGTTGTTTTTCTATTTAATAATCATGGAAGCAGTGTTTCTGGAGAGACATGAGTGTGTAGAAAGCAGGCCTCAGGACTGTGACCTGTGACAGCCCCTTGGGAGGACAGAAATCAAAACCCCAGGCACTGGGACATTTCAGCTGGGATGCAGTCCATTTGTGTCTGCATGAGCACCGTTTTGTTCTTATTCCAGCTTCCTTGGCTGGGTGCAGGTGAGTGAGAAGGAGGAACATCTGTGTTTTCCTTTTTACTGGAGCCCAGATGAAAGAACATCCTATTCCACAGAACATTCCTGGGGTCTCAATTCCTTTCCTATTTCCTGGAAATTAAGTCTTGAGGATTTTTCCCATTTAAATCTATCTTTACTTCTATTTTCTTAGAACCTTTTTCTCTTCTTTTCTATATTTGACTTGTGGTCATATAATATGCAAAATACCTAGTTGATAGCCATTATTTTCTTTAAAGTATCTGGATCCAGATTTCTAGAAGGATAAAGTAATATTTCTATGAGAAGTTGATTTATAACCTATTAGTAATATAATATAAATGTGGTATTTTAAATTACTGTTTTCCAATCTTTCACTTTCACTCTGTATGCGTCTAGTTTACTGCTGATGTCAGTTTCTTGTAGGCAACAAATGTTGGGTCTTGTTCATATATCCATTCAGTCAGTGTCTTTTAATTGGAGATTTTAATCTGTTTAAATTCAAAGTTATCATTGAAAAGTAATGTCTTACACCTGTCATTTTGCTGATTTTCTTCTAGTTGTTTTATATATTCTTTATTTCTCTCATTCATTCATCTTTGTGAGTTAATGCTTTAATATATTGAGGGTCTTTACTTTTTCTATTTCTCTGTGGTATACTGAATTACCTAGTAGGATTTATACTTTTATATGCTTTCATTTTGTTAGTAATTTTTCTTTCACTTGTGGATGTAAGATTCCATTAAGCATCTTTTGTGAGGCTGCTGTGGTGGTCATGAATCCCCTCAGTTTTTACTTATCTTTGAAAGTCTTTATTTATCCTTCAGTTCTGCGGGATAGTTGTGCTTGTCTGCTTTTCATCACTGTGACCAAATTACTGACACAAACAAAGGAAGAAAAATTATTTTTGGCCCTTGGACTCAGGCTTCAGTTCATGGTCAGCTAGCTCCATTGCTCTGGCCCTGAGGTGAGGCAGAATGTCATGGTGGAAGGGCCTGGCAGAGAAAAGCTGCTCAGCTTATAGTAGCCAGTAAACAGAGAAGAAAGGGCCAGGGACAAGACAAATCCTTCCAGGCAATGCCCCCAATGATCCATTCCTCCAACTAGCCCCCACCACCTATTTTCCACCATCTCCCAATAGTCCACTCAATGATTATGAACCCATCAAATGGATTAATTCACTGATGATACGAGAGCTCCCTTGATTTAATTGCTTCCCAAAAGTCCCAACTCTGAACATGACAACTCTATCACTAATATCTCACATGCATCAACAGGTCTCACCCCACAATAATAAAGCAGAATTTTAGTTTTCTATCTCTCTCTCTCCCTCCCTCTCTCATCTCTCTGTTGGAGCTTGACAAAATAGGCTTAAGTCACTCACTGACCAAAACTCCATTCAATAAATAAATCACCTTTATGAAGGTTCTCAAGACTGGTTCTTTGGAGTATTCAATAACATCGTCTGCCACACATTGTTCATCTTAAATTCATCGAAGAATTTGGATGGCCATCTATGTGAACCAGCCATCTTTATCCAAAGGAAATTTACACTTTCCTTATACCTTCATGATAAGTAGGTAACAAAAACTTGAAGCAAGGTACCTGGGTTAAATGTGAATAGCACAGGGAGATAGGAGCATTATCTTCTTTGATGTTTATGTTTACAATTGATGACTCTGAACGCCTTAAGAAACACATCTCTGGGGCATAAAACTGCAAAAGGAACATGTGGCTTTCAAAAACATTTACATATAAGTGGGAGGAAGAGAGGATTTTCTTTTTTTGGTATTGGGGATAGAACCCAGGGGCATTCTACCTCCAAGCTACACTCCCCACCCTATTTTATTTTTATTTGGAAACAGGGTCTTGCTAGATTATGAGAATCTTATTACTTGCTGAGGCTGTCCCCAAACCTGTAATCCTCCTGTCTCAGCCTCCAAGTACTGGGATTACAAGCATGTGCAACCATGCCCAGCTTACATTACGATCATTCTTAAGTACATACTTTAAGGAAAAGGAATTGAAGAAACAGTTCTTATCTACCTTTGGCACCAGGCAAAATTCAATTTTTTTAGTTTTATATTTATTCTTTTATTATTCATAATACCTCTACTCAGACATAGCCTATGGCAATGTTTTTGATATTTATTTTGTACACATGCTTTTGCATTTATTTTCTAAATAGGAAATTATTTAGAATATAGTGCTCCTATTATTCTTAATATCAAGATATGTTAATGGTTTTATATTGCATTTTATTATCTATACTATATGGAAAATATATACTGTATTGAGTAATACGATATTTAAGTCAGGAAATTTCTTGATTGCTACCATTAGAATTCTTAGTTTGTTCCTTCTTAGTTATGAATTTGGGAGCAAGTTACTAAATCACCCTCTGAATAGATTTACTCCTCTACAAGATGAAAATAATGCTGTATAACACATGGAATTGCTATGAAACTTACATAAAATGATTTACATAAATTTTGATTCAATTCTTAGGCAAATAGAAAAACAAGATTGAAGTTTGGTTATGATTTATTGCCATTGCCCATTAGTGTCTTGCACTGTTATCATCTCTAATTATCACTGTATATCTGAGCATCCTGGTGCCAGATGTGCTCTTCGTTTGCCACAGCTCAGTATATTCATTCATTGGTGTACTCCCCATTTACCAGGCAGTCACAACCATGCTGCCGCTCTCTGCTGTGATTCTCCTTTTCTTGACAACCTGCAGGGCAGTTTCATGTGATAGGACCACGCTCGCCCATCATCGCCTTGGTAGGAGATGAAGCTGTGCTACCCTGCCACCTCAGCCCACCCACAGATGCCCAGAGCATGGAGATCAGATGGTACCATCATCAGTCAGGCCTGGTGAGTGAATATAGGGATTCCCAGGACAACATGGAGCAGCAGAAACTGGAGTACCGAGGGAGGACTGAGCTCCTAAGAGAAAATATCACAAAAGGGCAGGTGGCTCTGAGGATCCATTCCATCCACCCGTATGATGGAGGGGACTACAGCTGTTTCTTTTTAAGCTCCACATATTACAATGAAGCAAAATTCAAGGTGCTGGTCACAGGTGAGTGTCTCTGGAATATAAACTCTCAAATAATTTGTTACGTTTTTTTGTCCATTCAGCACTTAAAGTGTTAGGACAAATACTGATATGTGAACACAGAGGTGGTGGGGTCTATGCAACTACCATGATGAAATGCAAGAATGATTAAAAAAAAAGGCAAAATGTGTCTAATCAGCCTATTATAATTTTTTCAGGTTATAACAGAAACACATTCTTTCCTTTGTCAACAAAATTGCTTAAGAAGAGGAGAAAGAATTTGGTCTTTCCTTCTTTCTTTTCTTCCTTCTTTCTGCCTGTTTACGGTGCTGGGAATGGAACCCAGAGTCTCATACATGCTAGGTGCGTGCTCTACCAGTGAGCTACATCACCAGCCATGGTATATCCTGTCTGAAGAGTTCCAGAAACACAACTCAATCAGAGATGTCACACTAGCTTCTAAAACCCAGAAGGAGCTAGACAGAGGCAGGAAGGGTCTGTCAAGCCTACCAGCGGGCCTCAGTTTTCCATACCTCTCAGCTGTCTATACTGACAAGCCCCTGATGAGTCAAATGTGACCATGCCCACTCTTTCTTGTGCTCTTAGATCCCAGTTCTGTTCAAACACTGTTCCCAGGAAAATATCAGTCCTGCCAGAGTGAAAGAGTAAGGAAGGTTTCTATTTCCAGGGATATAGTGAGATTGAATCACCCTATCTCTACAATTGTCACATGACTTTATACTAAATGATAAGTTTCTCTATTGCCATTCTTGAAATGGGCCTTCAGAGAAACCAACCCAGTATATCAGAAAGAGTCCAGTACTGTTGACCCTCCAAAGGCAGTAAAACTTTTCCTCTAGGACAAACATCAGGAAAAGATCCTTGCCTCTTATCCAGTGATGATTCTGGATAGGCCTTTGGTACCTAGGAATTCACATTTACACAATAAAAGACAGATGCTTGTGTGATTCTTTAGGAATTAAAAAAAGGCTATTGCAAAGAGATTTACTGGCTAGTTTTTGTGCTAAAATTTCTGCTAACCAGACACCTGGTCCACAGAGTCTAGACATCTAAAGTCAAGTTGTCAGTAGGACACACTAATCAATGGATTGTGAGAGTGTTTTATTAACCACCTGTAGATCTCAAGAGAGAATGAGGAAAAGGATTACAATAGATATGAACCTAGTTGATATTTGGGTACTCTGATAACGGCCTATATAGTTGTTTTAATCTTTTTATTTCCATTGTCACAAAACAGGGGCAAGATTCATAGAAGTTCATTAGTAATCACAAGCTCATTGGCCCATATTAAATAAGTGTAACATTGTTGAAAAAAATGTGCTTTCTCGGTCTCCCCTCACTTTCCAGGCTCAGGCTTGGCTCCTCGGATCCACATTGAACCTGATGCAACTAGGGGCCTGACACTGACCTGCACATCTCTGGGATGGTACCCAGAGCCCGAGGTGTGGTGGGAGGGCATGCCGGGACTGCGTTTCACACCAGCCTCTAAGACAGAGCTGACAGAAGAAAATGGCATGTTTCATGTGAGCACATCCATCACGTTAGACAAGAGTTTGAGAAGGAATGTGTCCTGTTTCATAAGGAACAAGGTTCTTCAGGAGAAGAAGGAAGCACATGTTTCCTTGGCAGGTCAGTTCCCCCTAGTCAGCATCCTGAGCTGTTGCAGGGACCACTGGCAAACAGACCTGAAAGGATGTTAGAGCTCATTTATTGTAACTCCTGTGTGAAGAGTTAGAAAAAAAAATCTCTTGTTCTCTTTGTATTTCTATTTGTGACAATGAAATGATTTTACTTAACAAAAATGAATTTGCAGATATGCAAATGCATTCAAAGAGCGATGCGAACTGTGAAAGAATCTTCCAAATTCTGTTCTAAACTTGCCATGAACTCATTGCCCAGGAAAAACTATGCAGAACACATTAAAGTTTATTCTCCTCTCTGTCTAATTAGTTTGTATCTTGGCAGTGCCACCTACCAGCTTTGCAGTCTTGGGTAAGAACTGACCTTCTTATGCCAGTACCCAATTATAAAATATAATAGTAGTAGTGTCCACATTGTAAAAATATTATGAGTCTCAAATTATATACTTCATATCACAGGCAGAGAAGAGCCTAAACAAATGTTCCCAAAGTGATCATTTAAAAAGGTAGTTTGTGCAAAATATCCCCACAGCTTTCCCTAATTGCTTCCCTCCTCAAGGTGGATCCTTGCAGCCGGGCAGTAAGGATCATCTTCTCTACAGTCTTACCTCTCCAGTCTCGAATTTGCCACTCCCTTTTTCTCTACCCCTCCTTCCATCCCACACCATTCTGTTATATGTGCTTTACCACCTCATACCCATATATGTATGTTCCCTCTGCTTTCTCTTAACTGTTTACCATGTCAAGACCTAACCCATGTGATTCTTCTTCCAGGAAAGTATCCCCAGTATGCACTAAGGGTCCCCTACTTATTCTTATTATTTTGCATTGTGTATTTCACTGCCTCTGAGGTAGAATAGAAGCCCTTTGAGAACACTATATCTTAATTCATAAAAGAATTTTTATACCCTTCTTACTTAGCAAAATGCTCAGTCCCAAACAAATTTTTTCACTGTGTATTCATAAACATTTTCAAAACTTTTATCAGCAATTCATTTCTCATGTACTTCAGTTTGAAAATCCTTATTTGTTTAAGGTAATCAGAATTTGAGGTTAAAAAGGAGAATGAGAGAAAAACATAGATCATAACTTCCTAGTATCTCTGGAGAAAACATCTGTGAATTCTTTCCTGAAGCCAGGTCATCCACTGTCAAGTGAACCTCAAGTATGCCCACTCTTGTATTCCAGGTGCCTTGTTCCCCAGGGATAGGTCCTGGAAGATGGGACTGGCTGTGTTCGTGGTTCTTCTGCAGGTCAGCCTGCTGGTCACCTGTATTCTGCTGATACACACCAAAAGAGCCAAAAGTAAGTGACACACAAGCTGGGTATGGGGCTGACTGAATGTGTTCAGAAATCAGAGAACAACCGTTATCAAAAAGCCAGGAATCCATTGTAAGGGGTTTGATTAGTGAAATCATGAAAAAGAAGAATGACTCCACATGCACAGTCTTGGATCTACATGTTTACCAGACAAATGAAGTGGTCTGGTCAAGGTCAGCCCTTTAATAATAACAGTACATCTATGCTTGGTCCATATGTCGTATGGCACTTAATTTTATGGGTTCAGAAACCAGTTTGCTCATTTAATTATTTATTAATGTTCACAGGAATGATTAATTCCTCTGTGATATTTTTTGTTAATGGAAATCCTGGTTTACCACTAGAATATCCTTTTCTATTATTATAATCTGAGCATCATTGTTACTTTTCTTTGGGTGATGGGGGGGTGCAAGATGGAAAACTACTTTGGTGAACATGAGCAAAAAGATTTTGACAGATGGAATTTTCACCCAGGCCTTTACCCACCTGAGCCTCCCCCTACCATACCAGCAGAAAACATTTCCCAAGAGATTGCATTTCTCTGTACTCTAATTTGGCTACTTTTTTTCCCCAATCAGGGCTAGTTGTTCATGGCCTGAGGCTTTACTGTCTCCAGCTTTTTGTTGTGTCCAGTGAATTATCTGGACAAAATTTTTCTTCAGAAAGAACTATCAATGCCGACACTGCAGCCAACCTTATGTGGCTCTTACTAGAGGGCTGGGATCTAGTTCTCTTTTGTTTTATTCTCTATTGACCAAATTTGGTTTTGGTTTCCTATATTTTGAGTATGACTTCCCTGACAACAAGGTTTGTATCACATAATTTTGAAAGAGTAAAGGCACCATTCAAAGGTGAAAAGAAAACCATAGTGGGAAGAGGTGCATGCCACTGAGTTAAGGTTCTACTCTTATTGCTCTCTGTAGGAGTGACACTGATACTCAACATGTCCACACATCACAATAGAGCCAACTCTGTCCATTGGGCCATTTTGGTCAATTTTGTCAAAACAAGGTTTTGGGTTCTTTTTTAAAATTTTGTTTTGTTTTATTTTATTGTTTTTTATTTTATTTTAAAAATTTGTTTTGTTTGTTTTCTTTTTTATTATTATTATTTTTAAATTGATGCATTGTAATCATATATCTTTGTTAGGTACAAGCTGATAAAGGCATATATGCACACATTTCTCATTTAACCCTTTCCCAATTCCCACCCTACTCCCTCACCCTTCCTCCTTCTCAGGTTCAGTTTAGTGACTGACTTTGATATGTCTGTGAAAGTACATCATGTGCATTAGGGTGTTCCCCCCATCACCTTCAGTTAAGTCAACTTCTTTGCTCATCTAAGATTTTTTTCTCCCTTCATCTGGAGTCCCACTTATGCCCCATTTTCTCCCTATCATCCACATATTAGGGAGAGCATATGATTTTTTACATTTTGTGACGGAATAATCTCACTTAACAGAATGTTTTCCAGTTCCATTCATTTCCAAGCAAATGACATGATTTTGTTCTTCTTTATGGCTTAATAAAATTCCATTGTGTACATATCCCATAGTTTTGCAACCCATTCATCTGTTGATGGACATCTCAGCTGGTTCCATAGTTTGCAATTGTGAATTGTGCAGCTATAAACATAGATACACATGCATTGATCTGATAGTTTGGTTTCCATTCTTTTGGGTAGATACCCCGAAGTCATATTGCTGGATCTATAGTAGGTTCATTCTCATTTGTCTGAGGATCCTTCATATTGTTTTCCAAAGTGGTTGCACTAATTTGCAATCCCACCAACAATGTATTAGGGTTCCCACTTCTCCACACCCTCGCAAACATTTGTTGTTTGTGTTTTTGATGATTGCCATTCTGATTGGGGTTAGGTGAAATCTCAAGGTAGTTTTGATTTGCATCTCTCTGATTGTTAATTATGTTGAACATTTCCTTATATATTTATTGGCCATTAGTATTTCTTCTTTTGTGAAGTGTCTATTTAGATCCTTTGCCCATTTTTTTTTTTTTTTTTGCGGTACTAGGGATTGAACTCAGGGGCATTCTACCTCCGAGCTACACCCCCAGCCCTATTTTTTATTCTTTATTTTGAAACAGGGTCTCACTAAGTTGCGGAGTGCCTCACTAGGTAGCTGAGGCTGGCCTCGAACTTGGATCCTCTGGTCTCAGCCTCCCGAATGCTGGGATTACAAGCGTGCGCCACCACGCCCGGCTTTGCCCATTTTTGATTGGGTTATTTGTTTTCTTAGCTGTGAGTTTCTTGAGTTCTCTGTATATTCTAAATATTAGTCCTCTATCAGAAGAGTAGCTGGCAAAAATTTTCTCCCACTCTGTGGACTCTCTGTTGAGGTTCCATCCTCCTGAAAGTGATCTACAGATTCAGTGCAATACCCATGAAATTACCAAGGTCACTCCTCACAGACATAGAAAAATCAGTCCTTAAATTCATTTGGAACAACAAAAAGCCCAGGATAGACAAAGTAGTTCTTAGCAACAAGAACCATGCAGAAGGTATCACATTACCTGACTTCAAAGCCACAGTAATAAAAATAGCATGTTATTGGCACAAAAACAGACACATAGAACAATGGAGCAGAATAGAAGACTCAAAAACAGACCCACACACTTACAGTCAACTGATTTTTGACAAAGGAGCCAAAAATATACACTGGAAAAAAGATAGCCTCTTCAACAAATGGTGTTGGCAAAACTAGTTAAACATATGCAGGAAAATGGAAACAAATCCCACTTTTTCACCCTGCACAAGGTGGATCAAAGACTTAGAAGTCAGGCCAAAGACCTTGCAGCTACTTGAAGAGGGCATAGGCCCAACACTTGAACACATAGGCACAGGTAAAAACTTTCTCAACAAGACCTCAAAAGCACAAGCAGCTCAAAAGAAGATCAATACATGGGATTGCATTAAACTAAAGAGTTTCTGTGCAGCAAAGGTTTTGTTTTGTTTAATGTGAATCTTTTCTTCTGATAAGGCAGAATTTTATACTTGGCTATTAGAACATAGCAAGAATGACAATAAATAAGGTTAATATTGTAAATGGGTTGAAAAATCAGTCTACTTATTTAGAAAATTTGCCAAATTAGCCAATTTAATATCACACATCATTCATTCAAACTACTCAACTCAAGCAAGCATATTGGCTGTTTGTGTTTTATATGATTTCCTTTCATTCACTAGATGTCTTTGCTTGAGTTAACACCTAGGAACAACTGAATAAATGGCTTTCAAAAATATGAGAGAGAGTGAGTGTATTTGGTGAGCCAAAAGCTGCTCAGCCCAACTCCAGATGAGTCTTATTGATGAGTTTCTTCTTTAATGGTTGTTTCAGGTTCGCTCAAGGAGAAGCATGGTGAGTTGATTCAGTTCTTATTCAAAACTTCACTATTTCCATTAGTGGATAGGGTCATAGTGCAGGGTGTCCTGCGGAGAACATTACAAGAAGTTGCATGCATGAGAAATACACAGGTTTGTAATTTGAAATTTCTGAATGATTATCATTCACAATTTGAAAGTGTTTAAATGGAAGATGGCTAATTCATGCTGCAGTGCTTTCCTCTGGGATATTTTAGTGCAGGGCAACTCACATCTACTAAGTAAAGCCCACATTGGGCTCTCTCAGAATGTTACTCTGGACATAGTGTCAGAGAGCCTCAGTGGGAGAGTTTTGTCTCAGACCTCTAAGAATCACAGCACAGATTCTCAAAATTTGGCCAATAATCATGAGTCTCTGGGATTTTAACTTCAATCTGTCTGCGACCCAGCCTCAAAGCTTTTGGCCTATGCCCAGCAAACAGCTAATTTTCAAACCAAGTTCATGTACTGCTGTCATGGACCAATGAACCATCAGAATTTTTAACTTGTTTGTGTATTTATTCTCAAATGTGAACTCCAGAAACAGTATGATGCCATTCATTTATTTTCCCACATTTAAAGATGGGTCATAATATCAAACATCAGGCAATTTTGGAGACAACATATGCAAGACAAAATAGTTTATCTTTAGAATTCCTTCAAATTTCTAATTATTCCTTTCATTCTATAGAGAAAAAAACCTGGCAAAGTGTCATGTGAACATCTCCTAGAACTTTTAAGAATCTGGAAAAGAAAACTGGTGTTAATTTACAATTCAGAGCATAACCTTCCTCACCACCAAAAACTCCACTAATGTTCACTATTACCAGTTTGTTCATTTTTGTTTTTTTGCTTTGTTTATTTGTTTTTTGTTGTTGCTGTTGTTTTTGTTTGTTTCTGATTCATTTTCAGTGCAATAGAGAAGAGAAAACCTGAGCAAATACCTGGTGTGTCTTTTCTCTCCTTGGCTTTTGCAAAGCCTTCTCCTATTTAGAAGTTCCTTTCTAACTCTACTGGCCCCCTCAATATTGGGAACCCATGACCACATTTTGTGCACACCAATTACCAAGAATTGAAACGGTGTTTATATTAACATCAGGCTATTCCCCGAAGAGTGTCCAAGAACAGAATATATTTGCAATGCCTCGAATTTCTTCTTGCAACAGGCAGTGAAGGCTAGCTGGCTCTTTCAGGTTATTCCTTTCTCTTTAGACATTGGCCTCTGCCCAAGACTCACTAACCCTGTCTATATCACTGGCTGTTCAGGCCTTGTAAATAATAAGGATGACCTTTGTTTCAGGAATGTCTTGTACTGTGCTACATGCAATTAGCAACTATGATGTAGGAATTGATAGAGGGCAGAGTTCATAATCCTCTGGAGTCACAGAGGATTCAGAGTGACTCAGCTAGTGAACAAAATATGGACTTCTTACCTATTAGCCAGATTTCCATCCCTGTAACAAATACCCGAGGTAATCAACTTATAAGCAGAAAAAGTTAACTGTGGCTCACAGTTTTGGAATTTTTGGTCAACAGTTGGTAGGCCCCTTTGTTTGGGGCTGGTGATGAGGCAGTTTATCATGTGGGAGCACCCACTAGAGCAGAAATGCTCCCCTCATGGCCAGGATGTGATGGAGAGAAAGAAGAAGAAATGAGGGTCTCACAGTCACTGTTGAAGGCACTCTCCAATGACCTAAAGACCTTCCTCTAGGCCCTACCTCTCACAACCACTCCCCACCTCCCAGTAATACCAACCTGGGGACCTTTGGGGAACACTCAGATCCATGCCATAGCACCTTATTTCTCCTCTCTGATCTCCATTTTCATCTATTCCACTTTGCCAAGTCACAGCTTGCAAGTCTTTAGTCTAGAATGCTACTTTGATAATTTTTCCATACAGATCTAATTATTTATCCATTATTTATCTTGGTTTCTTCTTTTTTTATAGAATTATTGAGTAAAAAGAAAGGTGAGTGGTGTTAATTATCATTTTGAAGACAGAATATATCACAAAAATATATTTGATCTACTGAAATTATATTTATAGTTGATCTCCATATAATAAGTGATCAATTTTTAAAAATAATCTATATGATGATTAGTTATTAGCTGAAGTTATTTAATAATATAATAAATTATGCATTGTATAAATATTTTCTATTTTAAAGTAGTCACATGAGGCACATTTGTTTGAGCTTTTTCTAAGTTTTAAAAAATGTTATTTTTTAAAGCCACATAAATTATGAAGACATTTATATATTTTTTATTAGTTTCTTAAATTGATAAACAATAATTGTGCATATTTGGGGTTTTTTTGTTCTACTATTTCTTCTGTATTTATAAGTTAACTCCAGAATTATAATTAATTTTCACATCTCTCCTAGCTCTTCAGTGCTTTGTTTTAAGGAGTTTTTCTCCTTTCAGCTTCCCTCTCTTGGTCTGAGCTCTAAACATCCAACCAATATCGATTTCTTTGTTGTAAATTTTCCAGTTGGTCAGTGCTTTGTCTTGAGGGGTCATGCCCTGTACAAGCAACTTGTTTGTTCATTTGTGTCTGAGGCTATTTCTTGGGATTTAGACTGTGGGTTTTGTCAGTCTGGAACATCTAGAGTCTTGCAAACATCTTATGACACTGAGGAAATTTAGCTTCCCTACCAGGGCCCCCTGACCCCAAATAAAGGAAGAGAAACCCCAGAGGAGCAATGGAGGCCGTTAAGAGGAGGCTGATTGGGGAAGAGGGGATTTGGTGAAGGAAATACTTCAAATACTGCTATTTACATATATGAAATTATGAATGCTTATCTTGATATCATGAGAAGGGGAGAGAGTGGGTAGGAATTGGGGTAGCTCGCCAATCACTGTGTGCATGTATGTACCTATCACCCTGAACTTCATTATGATGTGTGATTACAGTGCATCAATAAAAGTGTATTAAAATATTTAATCATAATTATTGTTCTTTTGTTATATAAAGAAGTGTCAACATAACATTTGATATTTTTAAAGACCTCCAATTGTAGATGGATATATTAAATTCTTAAAATTAAGTATGTATAAGCTTTAAGACTATATGCATATTTCATGCTTGTTTTGATTTTGCTTTGATTTCTCTACTGACCATATTTGTCCAGTGATTGAGTCTCCTCTTCCCTTTGCCCTGGCTCTTCATTTTCTCTTTTCCTGGAAACTATCCATTTTAGTCACTTCTGCATTAACCCTGGTCCCCTCATGATGCTGGTAAACCTCTCTTTTTGGAAGGCTCTGGGTTTCCTCTAGGATCTCTGCATGTAAGAGGGAGGCCTGTGTGTCCTTCACTGTGAATCCCAGGGACCATTTAATGCCTGGCTTAGGGCACCTCATTCGCAAATACCTGTGGAACAAAGAAGGGGTTAATTTTGTTTGCTTTCTTTGTTTTTGTTTTGCTTGTTACTTTTTCTTTTTGTAGTACTGGGGATTGAACCCAGGGGCATTCTACCTCCAAGCTACACCCCCAGTCCTATTTTTTATTCTTTATTTTGAAACAGGGTCTCACTAAGAAGTTGTGGAGTGCCTCACTAGGTAGCTGATGCTGGCCACAAACCCGGATCCTCCGGTCTCAGCCTCCCAAATGTTGGGATTACAAGCGTACACCACCACGCCTGGCTGCTTGTTACTTTTCCACATCACATAGAACAGCAAGGAAAGTTGAGCTCTTTTATCTTTCTTGGGCTAGGGTTTAAATGCCTCAAACATCTAATTTTAGCAGAATCTCTTATGTTTTATAATTACTCCTTTGCATTGACTTGATCTCCTACTGATCTGAACCCTATGCCTTTGGCTGGTCTCCTCTAGGCCAAACATAAGAACAGGTGAGGAGCATTGGCCAGGAGCTGCCTAGAAATGAGTCCACCCATGGGACATCCAGCCAAATTCCACATGGCTTCCAGAGAAGGTAGTAGGGGCAAGGCCCCTAAGGAGTTCCTAAGATGTCAATCTCCCCATAAAGGGAAATAAAAGAAGCTATTCAATGATGGAAGGGGCACTTAGGAATTCATCAGAACGCATTTCAGGAGAAAGAGTGAGCATTTGATTATCTAAATACACAGATGACCCTCGGGTGAGACAAGTTCTCCTTTTTTTTCTGCACCTTCCTCCCTTTAACTCTAAACTACGAGGAACTAGAAACTGCCTGGATGGTGAGAAGAATTAGTGAACCCAGGGCAGAGGGCAAGAGTACCACATGGGAGCTGGGCATGATGGCGCACACTTGTAATCCCAATACTTGGGAGGCTGAGACAGGAGGATCAGGGTTCGCGGCCAGCCTCAGCTACTTAGTGAGGCCCTCCATAACTTAGTGAGACCCTGTTTCAAAATAAAGAATAAAAAGTAGGACTAGGGATGTAGCTCGGAGGTAGAATGCCCCTGGGTTCAATCCCCAGTATCTCACACACACACACACACACACACACACACACACACACACACAAAAAAAAAATGAATAAATAAATAAATAAAGTAAAATAAAATAAAAGAGTACCACATGGGATGGGTAATTTAGCAGCCCAGAGTTTTATGGGGAAAAGATTTTGGAAAGTTTGTTTGGAGGGCCAAGACTGAGATCAAACGAGGTTGATTCCTTCCTGAACCATAGGTTCCAGGGCATCTCATAAGCTAGTTACAAAGGCATATAACTGTGTGTCATAGTTATGTTAGTCCCCAAATAGCTATTTTTAAAGTACTTATTTAGATAAGTTTGCCACTGTTCAAATTAACATACTAGTTTATTATCTGCTTAAGAAATGTCTGGAAAAGATATTTCTGAAGACATTAGCCAACACTTTACAGAAATATTCAAAAAAGTGTAAGTTAGTGTTAGATGGTTAAGGAATCCCAGTTGTCCTCAATTTTGTGTTGTGAAGAGTTCATTCTGAATATTTTGTCAGTCAGCATGAGGTTGAGATCAAAAGATGGAGTATGGCAGGTTGCTGAGGTGACAGAACAGCTGGCAACCTGTGGCTTTTCCTTGTTAGTTCTGAAACTCCAGAGAACATAGCTTTTTAGGGTTGTTCAACAGATGTTGTATTGTTTTACTTGCATGTGCAAGAAATACCACCTTCCTTGGCCCAAAGTAGAATGAAACAGCCCTTCCTAAAGCCCTACGCCCAGTGATATCTTTCTTTTTTTTTTTTTTTTTTTTTTTTTTTTTTTTTTTTTTTTTTTTTTTTTTTTTGCGGTCCTGGGGATTGAACTCAGGGGCATTCTACCTCTGAGCTACACCCCCAGCCCTATTTTTTATTCTTTATTTTGAAACCGAGTCTCACTAAGTTGCGGAGTGCCTCACTAGGTAGCTGAGGCTGGCCACAAACCCGGATCCTCCGGTCTCAGCCTCCCAAATGCTGGGATTACAAGCGTGCGCCACCACGCCCGGCTCTGATATCTCTCTTTCTAAGGAAATTTTCAATTTTTTCTTAGTCATCCTACTTTCTTCTTGTCACTCGCCAGGACTTCTCCTAAATTTTCTTTTTATGAACTGAAAACATCTCGATAAGTTTTAGCCCATCCCTTTTGGAAGTCCTGGGGATAATGGGTAGAGTTTGTAAGTACTTAGAACCTAATTTATCAGCTTTGAGGCCTCATGCAACATAAGTGCAGGAAGGCCTTATGAAGATATTTAGATATCAAAAATATTTTCCAGTTTGTATAGTAATATTTTTCAGAAAATAAGAGTCCCTTTCCATGTCAGACATATACTGAACCATCTGGATTTTGATTTTAGGGTCTCTTTTGTCAAATGGGTACCAAATTCTGAGATGGATTTTCTATGAGTAGGAACAGAAGGACTCTTTCTAATATGTCATTCTTTTTGCTTGTTTTTATTGCTTTGTACAGAAAAAATAGAAGAAGAGAATGGTAAGTGACAATTGTTTTTTACTCACATGGTACTTGAATTATTCTACAATTGATGTTCTTATATTAAGATAATGAAGCCACTCTTAGTGACTTAAGACAGTATTTATAGACCACCAGAATATCTTTGCACCACATTTGAAAAATGTGGTATTTGAAAATGTAGGTATTTATAGGATAGAAAAGGTTGTTGGGTATTGATGGAGAAAGGGAAGACATGACAGTTTGTACCATATGAGGAAGAGCACATGCACCAAAGACAAGGCTGGGAGAGCCCAGAATTCTGCCATTGGAGACATACATTAGACAGGTGGTCTTGGTTCTGAGGATGCCAGCAAAGCTCTCAGGTAGGCAGAATCTGGGAAATGCCACAGTGAAGAGAATTGTATAAAAACAGTATTTTGAACATAACCTAAGGAAATAGGCAAATCATTAAAGTTTACAACAGAAAAGGGTTATCATGACTAGATGTTCACCTCAACATACCAATGTTGTGTGCAGATATAAAATATCACTTTGACTCTCACTGCAATGTATAACTATAATGCACTAATTAAAAGAGGAAATATAAAAAATGTAATCTATTTTGTAGCTAGAGAACAGATTAGTTAAGAATTAAAGTTTTCAGAGAAAAACATGAGGAAGAATCCAATTAAAGACATATACTCAGCTAAACAAACACTTCTAAAAAAATCAAAACATATTTAATATTCAGTGTTTGATCTTCCAAATATCAAATTACACTATCTTTACTCTTTCTATAAATCTAATAGCTTGTTATATATTAATGAAAATAGTTCCAGTAAAAGAGAAACATTTTGTATAACACATATGTTTCTGTCAACATTTATTCCTTTGTTCATTCATTCATTCATTTATTCATTTTGGCTGATCTCAAGGTGGTGGAGAAAAATAAATGATAGCTGGTCTTTGTTTTCTTTTTATAGTGAATTCTGATTCCAGAGTCTTTATATTTAAGTTACATCTCCATATCTTAGTACTTTCAAGATCTTGCAGATTTTTAGTCTCCCAGACCATATTATTATTTGTAATATTGCTATGATAATGTTATCTATAACACGGGTTATTCTCCGTGTTAGTGTTAGTAGTGTATGCATCACAATACCTTAGCAGATGTTTCAGGTGCTATTATTACTACTATTAGTAGTACTGTCATTACTGAACTTGGAAAAGAGAATATCGTGATATCGTGGGTTCTTTTTTTTTTTTTTTTTTTTGTGGTACTGACGACTGACGATTGAACTCAGAGACATTCTACCTCTGAGGTATGCCCTCAGCCCCATTTTTATTCTTTATTTTGAAATAGAGTCTAAGTTGTGGAAGGCCTCACTAAGTAGCTGAAGCTGGCTGTGAACCTGGATCCTCCTCTCTCAGCCTCCCAAGCTGGGGTTACAAAAGTGTGCCACCACACCCAGCTGAGAATATTGTTTTAAGCAATATCTGAGACCTTGTAAAACCAAAGTGAATCTGCCATATCTATTTAGCTTTGATTCAGTTATTTCTGTGAGAAGAACGAACTTGCCTCATTTGCATTATCATGTAGACTGAAGCATATTATCAGCCAAATATTATCTTTTCAAATGCTTGACACAGTTACATTGACCCAGCCATAATCTGGCTGAAATTATTCACAAAATATTTGATTGCCATAGTTATCATGACAAAAAGACACTAACTTAATCATGTAGACTATAAAATAATTACTTGATGTTAAGGTTGTATTTTCACTATTGTCTGCTAATTTATTTGTTTTTGCTTGCTTGATTTTCAGTTAAATTAGAAGAAGAATATGGTAAGTTTTAATTTAAATATAATTGGATCATTGTCTTTAGGAAGGGAAACCCATAGATAATCTAATGTACATGATAGTTTCACCTTTGTCCAAGAAATGTCTATGGGCTAAATGTATGAACCTGGTTGGATTGTGAATGCACCAATAAAATTACATTCTTATTTATTTATTTATTATTGCAGTATTGGGGGTTGAACTCAGGGGCATTTTACCTCCGAGCTATACTCCCAGCCCTGTTTTTTATTCTTTATTTTGAAACAGGGTCTCACTAAGTTGCGGAGGGCCTTACTAGGTAGCTGAGGCTGGCCGCGAACCCGGATCCTCCAGTCTCAGCCTCCCAAATGCTGAGATTACAAGCGTGTGCCACCACACCCGGCTACATTAAAAAAAATAAAGAGTGTACATGTAGAAAGAGGCAAAAAAGAAAAAAAAAGAATGCCTGATACTGAATGTCAGAGATAATCACAACTTCAGTAAAAGAATAGTTCCTGGTCTAGGATTCCTTTACCAATATCCCTGGAACAAAATATCTTTTCTCTGTCCCACATCCTACCCACAGACAAAGCTAGCCAAATGGGCCTAGAGTAAACCCCACTCAGGTTGCAGGTAACATTTACTTCAGATTTCCATTCTAAAAAACAGTCCACACTGATTTATTTACATTTCTAGTAAGTCTTCCCAATTAATTTGCCCAGAATTGAATTAGCATCTGGTTTGATAAGGGGGGGAAATGAATGCATTTTAACAGTAATGGAAACATACATACAACTCACCTACTATTACAAAAGAAAAAATGTGACTGGAAGAAGCAAAGAATTTAATTATAGTTTAACTACAATTAGGTAAAGTAAGGCAAGAATAAAGACCTAGCGGTATAGCTCATGGTAGAGCTCTTGCTTGATATACACAAGGCCCTGGATTCAATCCCTAGTATGGTAAAACAAAGCAAAAAAGGAAAAAATATTCTTAAAATATATTACTGAGGAACTAGAAAAAGAGAAGAGTTAGGAGAGGTAGATAAAAGTCAGGTCATAAAGAACCTTGCAATCCACATTTAGAGTTTTTATATTTACCCTGTGAAATATCCTTCCATATGCTGAACATATGAAAGGATTCTGAATGAAGAGAGATTAAACCAGCTAAACAAGTGTCCACTGGCAGATGACTAGAAAAAGAAAACGTTGAAAATACATATGTTTGTATGTCTACACAATGAAGTATTTATTCAGACTTGAAAAAAGAGATCATGTTATTTGCTAAAACATAAATGAACCTGGAATATTGGAAGACATGTTAAGTGAAAGAAGACAGAAACAGAAAGAAAAATATCGCATGATCTCATTTATACGTGGAATACAAAACAAATGTATCAAACATATGCCTACAATTCCAGCACTTTGGAAGCTGAGACAGGAGGATCACAGATTTGAGGCCACCCTCAGTAACTTAGTGAGATCCTGTTTCCAAATAAAAAATAAAATAGTCTTGGGCTTTTAGCTTGGAGGTAGAACGTCCCTGAGTTCAATCCCCAATCACACACACACACACACACACACACACACACACACACACACACAAAGGTACAGATACAGAGACTATTTCTCCCTTTCTGGCCTATGCATTTAAAAACTCTATTTTATTGACTGGATTCTTTCCACATTAACAATCTCTTGAATTTCCTAGACCTCCATTACATAGCACCATGTGGCCAAGAAAAGAGACCCAGACTTCATTTGTCATTGTGGCCTTTTCGGTCTTAAACAAGATTCTTTAGTAATTAGTAATTAGAAATTAAACATAATTAAAATGATTTTTAAATTAAAAATTTTAGTAATTAATAATTTAGAAATTACTTATAGAGTAATTTTCTATAGCCCTTGAATATTTATTTATTCTTTCTCTTGGATGAGCTAATTTCATGGATGAAAAATATAAATGATAATTATTTTTGTTTTTGATTTTATTAAAATAAGAAAAATTAAATACTTAAATCATACAGATAAGGATTAGTTTATTAAATGCTCTTTCTAAAAAGAAGTACTATTAAACTATTCAATTATGCTATAGAACAGTGTTTACTCTATGCAAAATATTTAAATTATTTTTAAATGAATATAGCAGATTATGAAGGAGCATGTTTTGGATGATCCTTTTTTGTTGTTGAGTAAAAAAATTCTGGATGAACATATCTCAACATATATTAAAATTATCATATCTGGGTAATAAATGCTTAATAGAATTTCTGTCTTTCATTTTTTAATGAAATGAGCGCATATTGATTTTGTAATATTGTCCGATATACTTAATCAAAAGTAAAAATTCTGCAGAAGTGCTGGAGACGTCTCATCTCTGTCTTCTTACATGTGCTCCTGACATAAAATTACTACTGGTAGGTTACTTACCAGGTCCCCTGTGCACAGAAATTCTGTGTCATACCCATCCCAGTATTCCTGATACAGAAAGCTTCTCTTAATCTAGAGAGACTCAATAACAATATTCTAGATGAATAGGAAGTTTTTGCAATCGAGAGTTACTGTAGTAGACATAAGGAGCAGATCATACGGTCTTCCCTGCAAGTTCAGATCTTAACAAGCCAGAGAGACACCAGAGGTGGACAAGTCGCCCCTTCAGTCCTTGAGCCTCAAATTCCAGAATTCTGACCAGATATCTACTGATGGCCTACAAGCCATAACCTAGGATCAAAAGTCTGGAAATTTCAGATGTTCATATTTTTACCTGTTTATTTTTTAGGCAAAATCACTAAGGAACTTGGTAAGTTCTGTGTTTCTTTCCTATATTATATTTAAAATGCAGCCAATATCCCTCAGAACATTTAACTTTCTCTGTTGTTGGTTGCAGAGCAAAGAAAATTCCTTGCAGAAATGGGTAAGTAAAGTTGACCATCTCTCTGCTGACATGTCTCACACAATTACCTACAATAGCTCTGGCACTGCTGAGTGGTATGACTAACTTGAAATGTCTTCATCTAATTTCAGATTTGAAGAAGGCACAACAATTTGCAGGTAAATATAAAGTAAAAATGTATAGTTAAAATTGACTTTCATTTTGTCATTTAACCTCTCTGGGATTCTCTTGGAAGATAAAAAGATTTCACCCAAATAATCAATGAGACACATTTGAACTCACAAAACATTTCAATTCTGGATATATGGACTTGGTGTTAAAGAACCTAGCTACTATATGGGAATATTTTACTTTAGGAAAGACTGTCTTAAACAAATGCACAAGGTGTGCAAAACAGATTCAGTAGGACCTCCTATTCTACAGCTTCTGAATCAGTCAGAACCAAGTCCTCACTGGCCTAGTCCCACCACACCTCAACTTGGGGATTCTCCAGAGTCAGAAAGATTGATAAAATATGGGACTTGGTTTTGATCTTTCTCCTCTACTCTTGAAACCTCAGTTCTCTCAGGTCTGTCAGATCATCCTCATCAGCATGCACAAATACTGTTCTTTCTCCTACCTGAAAACAAATAAAGGTAAAACTATATCTCTATTGGTAAAATTCTTCTGGGACTCATATCCCATTTCCCTTTCCTTTACAGTGAAATCTCATTGAATAATTGTTAGCACACAGTATCTCCAATTTTTACCTTCTGATTTATCTCCATCTCATCCAGAAAAAGGCCAAGACCCTTGGGCTTAAATGGTCCTATCAGGCCTACCTTGGTGCCCCTCCACTCTTCCCTAACCCCTCCCTTCCTCCTCCTCCTCC
>PVLC010028133.1:0-21290 GCA_004027655.1 Graphiurus murinus
TTTTTGGTACTAGGGATTGTACCAAGGGGCATTCTACTTCCAAGCTATACCCTCAGCCCTTTTTTACTACTTTTTTTTTTTTTTTGCAGTACTGGGGATTGAACCCAGGGGCATTCTACCTCCAAGCTACAGCCCCAGCCCTATTTTTCATTCTTTATTTTGAAACGGGGTCTCACTAAGTTGTGGAGTGCCTCACTAGGTAGCTAAGGCTGGTGGCGAACCTGGATTCTCCAGTCTCAGCCTCCCATATGCTGGGATTACAAGTGTGCGCCACCACGTCCGGTGTCACTTTTTATTTTGAAACAGGGTCTCACTAGGTTGTTGATGGTCTTGCTAAATTGCTGGAGGCTGGCCTGGAGCCTGAGGTCCTCCTGTCTCAGCCTCCCAAAGTCCTGGGATTACAAGTGTTAATTATGGTACTCTATTTCAGATTCACCAATTCTTAAATGAGGCTTTTAAATTTTACATTTGTTGGTGAAGCAAAGATGACTGCCTATAAAGCACCTTAAGAACACCTTCCAAAATCTTTCTGAATATGGTGAATAAATCTGAATAGAGCATAATGAGTATCTAATCCTATCATCATACAACAAAAATATTATCAATGTGAAGAATTACCTAAAGGTTTGCCCTTTAATTCAGGATTTGAGATCATTTCTACTTGCGCATAAAAGCAGTCCAGATCCACGTGCATTATGACTCTGGATGAAGTACGGGTTGGTACCATTTTATCATGAACTGCTGCATAACAAACAGAAAAACACAAACAGGTATTCAGGCTGCTCATCATCTTTCAGCAACTGACAGTTCCTTAAAACATTTTACCTGGAAAAGAATGCAGAGCCTGTTTAAGTTTTTTGGTGTTTTTTTTTTTTTTCCTCCCTGGATTTAATGTTGAAGCACCCACAAATTACAAAGATATAAAACTCCTACAGTAGGGTCTTCAGTCCTGTTTACTTAACACATCTTTGAACGTACCTTTTTCTCAAGGTAATAATTTGAGAGAAAAAATTTTGATCACTAGTGGATGATGTAAAAGCTAATATTATTCCTTGGATGTATATGGTAACATTTATAGTAAGTCAGAAGAGACAAAGAAGTTGAAACAATGTTGAATCTTCAACCAACTTGAAAATTAACCTAAATGTCCTACCCCTATATTTTTTTTAAAAAATCAGAAATAGAAAACAAAAGATGAGTGGGTTCCAATGAACTATATTCTGCTCCCACATGAGAATTCTGTTTTAGTTAAGTCCTCAGGGTTTTCAACAGAGCCCTGGAATAACAGACTACTAATACAGATTCACTAAAGTGAAACTGAGTATTTCCTAGATTTTAAAAACTGGGCACTCAGGGAGTAGTTCAGGGATAGAGTGTATCCTGTTATTCATAGACTAGCTCATGTCATGGGTAAGGAAGGAGGTGACAAAGGTGGTTCCTATTCTTAACTAAGGTTCAACTACGGCACACTAAAGGCAATACGGTATTCAGTGTGTTTTTCAGTTAATAATATACCAATGTTTACTTCTTAATTTTGACAAATGTACCAAAGTGATTTAAGATATTAACTTTAGAGGAATCTTTTCTCGGCCACAACTTTTCTGTAAATCTAAAATAAATCTAAAATTCACCTCCCCCCTCCTCCCTAAAAAAAAAAAAGTAGGGAAACTAGTGCCTTTGCCCTCCAACCCCGGAATTTGGAGGTAGATGATGGGGACCAGAGGCTGGGCGTGGGCCACTGTAGAGGCGATCACAGCAGAGGAGCTGGCTTCCCAGCCATGCTTTCCTACCTGGGCTCAAGCCAGGTCTGGAGCTTTGCTAGGTGAGGAGCAGCGTCCTCCACTGCTGCAACCTCAAACCACCCAGGAGCAAGGGCCGCTTTCCCCGGTTTTAGGCTCACTCTCCCGGCCTCATTTCCGACAGGGGTGGGGAGGAATGTTCAGATGCACCCCAGGACACGCATCTGCAGGGCCGAAGCGCCCTCCCTGCTCCTGAGCAGGACCCCAAAAGAAAGCAGAGGTCACAGCCTCGGCCGGGCCGCGACGACCAAAGGAACTGAGCAGGCCAGGGACAGTGGCGTCCCCGTGGCCTCCGCCCGCCCCAACCCTGCCATTCACCCCCGGGGCTTCGCCGGCCCAGCACCCAGCGCACCCAGCGAGCTGCAGCCCGCCCCCGCGGCCTCCGGCTCCACCGCCCGAGCCCTGTCCTCTTCCTCGCGGCCACCGCCTTCCTCCTCGGGCTCCGCCCCCAGCGTCGCCATTCCGCAGGGCCAACCGCAGCGCCGCTCCCGCCGCTTCCGCTCGTCTCCATGGAAACCGCGCCGGCGCTCCCGCGCTCCGCCCCGCGCCCCGCCCTCAGCCGACGCGCACTGTGCAGGGAGTGAGCGGCGCGGAGAGTAGTGGAGGCCGGCCGGCTGGAGGCCCGCAAGCCCGAGGCTGCGGCTGTGCAGGAGGCCGGAAGTGAGGGTGGGGGGCCCTCCAAGAGTTCTTTCTTTTTCGCTTTGTACCACTGGGGATTGGACCCAGAGGCTTGCTACCTCTAAGCTACACCCCAGCCCTATTTTATTTTATTTTTTCATTTTACTTTGAAACGACGTCTCGCTAAATTGTGAGGCTGGTCCCCAACCTGCGATCCTCCTGTCTCAGCCTCCCAAATACTGGGAGCCAGCCTTCCTTTCTTCCTTCCTTCCTTTTCTTAGTGTTACAGCCACACCACAAATTTTCATTTTTTATTCTGGCTCTGTACTCCTAATTAACTTAGCAAAAAGTCCAGTCCCCAAAGCTGCACGATTTGTGGTGATGAGGCTGAGGAAAGGCTGCAAATCCTTGTAAGAGCAGAGCGACCATGGAAACTAATATGATTAGCAAATAGGTCGAGGTTTGTTGAGTGTTCTTTGCTTTACGAGACCGTGATACCTTGGGTCCCTGGATCTTTGACGTCGAATCTGAATAGGATTTTGATACACGAATTTTGGAGTCAGATCAAATCTCCAGTGCAGACCCTACGTTTTGCTAACTGTGGAACTTGGGCAGGTTACATTACAGGTCTAAACCTCAGTTGCTCCACAGTTTAAAAACAAAAACCTTGAGTGTCTTGAGATTAAATGAACAAATGGATAAAAACTAACGCCTACTTAAATATCCCAGTGTATAGAAAGCACATGGGAGAGGGGGTTCAATAAGTGTACCTCTCTTTGCCTTCTATTGGGATAGCATATGTGCATGTGTGCGTGTGCATGTGTGTGTGTGTGTTTCTTCCAAAAGAGGACATTTCTCTCTGGACCTTGGCTGAGTAGAACATGGTGATTGTGGAGAAATGGAATGTCGCAGGTCAAGAGTCAATTCTCTTGGGCTAGCTTAGGTCCCTTAGAAAAATAACCGTTTACTTTTAACCTCTGTATCTGACTAAGAATGTTAGTCAGATACAGAGGTTAAAAGTAAACGGTTATTCCCATGACTGTTAGGTAAACCTCTCAGAATGTACTGTTAAATTTAGCAGCCCTGACCTCTGATGAATGTATGACATCAGAAATCTATAGGAAGGATTTCCATGCTTTGCTGGAGCCCACCTACCTAATGCCCCCACCAGTGTATCTGTTGAATGTATTGATTCTTTTACTTTCTTCTTTAGCTGTAAAAGGGCATATATAACGTCTTTGACTTTGGAACACATCATTCGGAGTCACTTGAATCCATGTTCCTGGGCCATGGTCACTCATATTTGGCTCAGAATAAACTATTTTCTTTCTTTTTTTTTTTTTTTTTTTTTTTTTTTTTTTTTTTTTTTTTTTTTTTTTTTTTTTTTTTTGTGTGTGTGTGTGTGTGTGTGTGTGTGGTACTGGAGATGGAACCTGGGGTCATTCGTCATTCTACCTCTGAGCTACAGCCCTAGCCCTATTTTTTATACTTTATTTTGAATCAGGGGCTCACTAAGTTGTGGAGGGCCTCACTAAGCAACTGAGGCTGGCCGCAAACCCAGATCCTCCAGTCTCAGCCTCCCAAATGCTGGGATTACAAGCATGCACCACCACGCCCGGCATAAACTATTTTCTTATTTCTTATTTCCTTTAAAGCAGAGGACTCCCCCACTCTACTGTGGATTAAACCCAGCAAACTAGATAAAACAGAGTTCTTATTTCATGTCAGCAATGTATATGTATGTGTGTGTATATATAGAGACATATGTATGTATATGTGTCAACATACATATATATATTCAAACATACATTTTGATTTTTACATGATTGTGTTTCTTATCAAATAGGATGTAAGGACCTTGAGAAGTCCTTTAAAGGACTTGCAAATGCGTCCATAAAGAAGACAGACTAGCAAGCAGAGCTGGAGCTCTGTGATTTGGAGACCCAATTTCCTCTTTGCATATTTAATTCTTAGACATCTGGAGCAGTTCCCTAAGAGGCTGCATGGAACCTAACTCACCTGTTTAGTTCTATGCTGCGCTCTTAGTGAATGCTGTCTGTTAAATCTAAATAGAGAGCTCTAGAATCAAGTGCCTCTTAGGCTCTAAGTGAAGGGTCTGATTAGTTGTAAACAACTAAGGGCTTCTCCTCCTCCTCTTATTCTTTTTCTTCCAGATTTAGGATGATGCAAACCGCTGTAATACCCCATCAGATGAAAACAATCCCTTTAGAAGATCCCTAGGTGCACTAATGTTCAACATGTTGCTTGAGTAAAAGTTGAGCCGGTATTGAAAACCAGCACACACAATTGAACCCTCTTTAATCAGTGGCATTTATTTCCTTGACAGTTGTCGATTTGAAGAGTAACATGTAATACAACGGAAAGATAGACAAGTGGGCCCTAGGAAACCGCTGGGGTTGCCTGCGCTGATTTTATGAGTGTGTAACCTAAGCAGTCACACAGGGCCCCACATTCAGAAGGGCTTCATGCTTGGTTTAAAGTTCTGTTATCTTGAAATTATTAATAATTTTTGAACAAGAGAGCTTGCATTTTTAATCTGCATTGAGCTTTACAAGTTGTTAAACCAGTGCGGGGCACAAGGAAGAAAACCTACATAGAAAATGCCACTTACAGCCAGGCTGGACATGGTGGTGCATGCCTGTGCGCTAAGTACTTCGGAGACTAAGGTAGGAGGACCTCAGATTCAAGGCCAGCCTCAGCAACTTAACAAGACCCTGTTTCAAAATAAAAAGGACTTGAGTGCAGGGGGTATACCTCAGAGGGAGAATTCTCCTGAGTTCAATCCCCCTGTACCACAAAAAAAGAAGGAAGGAAGGGACACAAAATACCTGTTCGTCAGGCACAGGGCTAAGAGCTTGAACAGGCCATTTTATTCAATATAATAGCTCAAGTAGATATTATCATTCTTATTTTACCAAAAATTAAATAGGCTGGCAGAAACCAAGGTGCTTTCTTGAGGTTAGGAATTTAGTTTTCCACAAGTGAAGAATTCATTAATAATGTTTCTCTAAAGAAATCAACTGACTCTGGCCATTTTTCTTGGTGCTTCAAATACCAGATGCTTTGGAGTAGGAAGAATAAACATTCCTCAAATATATTAGGATGCCTAAAAATAAATTGTATATGAGCTAACATGTGTCACTTTGCTGTGGGTTTGTTTTTTGTTTTTTGGTTTTTTTTAATTCTATAAATCCTTCCCCCTGATTTTAATTAATAGGTTCTAATCTAGGATAATTTTGAGAAATAAATATCTTGAGCTTGCATCATAATTGTATATTTAAGTGCCAAATCAGAAAAACAACTGTGAGGCAGAATAAATATCAGTAATTAAATAAAATTATGGTTGAAACAGTATTCATGGGGAAACACGGGGTTGCAGAGTGTGGCTGGTGGAAAATAGTCTGAAGATAACCAAGTGTGGACGTGCACACCTGCAGTCCCAGCTACTTGGGAGACTGAGGCAAGAGGATTCTTGAGTCCCAAAGTTCAAGGCCAACCTGAGCAACAGAGTGAGACCCCATCTCTTAAAAAGAAGAAGGAGAAGGAGGAGGAATAAAAAAGGAGAAACAACAACTGGAGACATTTCAGAGTGTCAGAAATCAAGACATTGTGAACTTAAGGACATTAAAAGTAATGAGCAGGCCGGGGGCCTGCTGACACACGCCTATATTCCCAGTACTTGGGAGGCTGAGACAGGAAGATCACAGGTTCGAGGCCAGCCTCGGCAACTTAGGGAGGCCCTCAGAAACATAGTGAGACCCTATTTCAAATTTTAAAAAAGTAAAATAGGGCTGAGGGTGTAAAACATCAGAGGTAAAACGTCCCTGGGTTCAATCCCCAGTCCCACAAAGCAGAAATGATAAGCATGAGCCCTCATTTCAGGGATGGATGGGAGCAGGTACCAGTGACAGCTTCTCTCCTCCTAACCAAAATGGCCTTGTATGGCTGAAAGGAAGAACCCTAAGGATACTGCCAGGCTTTGGCATGAGGACATGAGGGCATTTGTGAGCGTCTGTATTCTTTGCTGGTGGGTGGATGAGTCGTGGGGGGTCGACCACGGAGGCAAAGGAACAATTCGCCCTGGCAGAGGCACGGACTTGGCTTTGGAAGATCTTTGGCGCAGTACAGTGGTTCTCAGCCAAAGGTGATTTTGTTCCCTCGGGGATGTTTAACAGCATCTGGAGAGTTTGGGAGATCACATCTGGGACTTTGGAGCTCTGGGCAGCTGGCATCTAGTGGGCAGAGGCCAGGGATGCTGCTAAACACCCTACTGTGCACAGGATAGTCCCTCACAGCAAGGAATTATTAAACCCCAAGGGTCCCCCCGGGCCAAAGTTTGAGCACTAGTAGTGTCTCTACCACCCCGTTCCCAACTACCCTCTTCAGATTAGACTCTGCAGTTGTAACGAAGAACTGGTCTTCAGTTATATGCATTTCATTATAAATGGGACTTCTAAAGTTTTTATTTTGTTATAAATAGGACTTTTTTTTTAGAGAAAGGAGGATATAAAGAGGGAAACAAACATTTTATCACTTTTACTGTGGGAATTTAATTCTCTGGCTAAAAGGTGTATTTTGGCTCAAAAACATATTTAAGAAAAATAGCCATGCTTATAGAGCTTAAGCTGTCCCTGGGGTGAAAGGCTAGTGAGTCAGAACTTATTTAAAAGGCTGAGAAGCCCAACCAGAAAACACAGAAAGGCTCTGGATGATTAGAAACAAACTATAATTATGCTACGCTGGCTGCTGTTCTGTGTGCATGTCACATAGTATTAGTAACTTTCACCCAAGATCTCCAACTCTTGGCATAACATTTTTAATTGTTATATAGAAAACCTCTTTTCTTTTTTGCCCTCACACGGCACACTATAGCTGCCGTTTGCAGTTTCAGTCTTTTTCTAAGTAACCTGAAAGTATCTGCTGCAGACTGTGGGTTTGGAGCTAAGAGAAGGTGTAAGAGGCTGGTCATTTTCTAATAGCTTCTCCTTGCTTTGACCTTTCTTTGTGGTTTTGTTGAAATCTGGTGAAAAGACTGCGTAGTCATTTTGATAATGACTTTTTTTTTTTCTTTTTTGGTACTGGAGATTGAATTCAGATGCATTCTACCTCCAAGCTACACCCTGAGTCCGACTTTATTTCTTATTTGGAAACAGGGTCTCACTAGGTTGCTAAGTTGTCAAGGCTGGCTTTAAACCTACAAGCCTCCTGTCTCAGCCTCCCAAGTACAGAGATTACAAGCATGTAAGCATGCGCCACCACTTCTGGCTAATAGTACTAGGGATTGAACCCAGAGGCATTCCACCTTCAAGCTACACTCCAGGCCGATTTAATTTCTTGTTTGGAAACAGTGTCTTGCTGGGTTGATGAGTCTCACTAGTTGCTGAGGCTGTCCTGGAACCTGCCCTCCTCCTGTCTCAGCCTCCCAAGTACTGGGATTACAAGCATTCGCCACCACGCCCAGCGACATTTAACTTTAATATAACAATTCTTTTTAAAAGCCTAGTTTTCTAATTGCAAAAGCAATACATTATAGTGAAGCATTTGCAAAATGTAGAAAGAAGCTAAAAAGAAAATGGGCATAGTCTTGGTACTCAAAGAAAGTCATGTAGACAGGCATGGTGGCATACGTCTGTAATCCCAGTACTTGGGAAGTTGAAACAGGAGGGACACAGGTTCGAGAACAGCCTCAGCAACTTATCGAAACTCAACAACCTCGTGAGAACCTGCTTCCAAACAAAAAGAAAAAGGGCTGGGGTATAGCTCAGAGGTAGAAGGCTGTTTTCAACCCAGTACCCATTCCTCCCCCTGCACACACACACACAAAATAAACCGTGCATTAACAGGCTTTCCATAAAGCACAACTTTAATAACTCTTTGTTTTACTTTTTGTGCCTGACTAATCTCACTTAACACGTTTTCCAGGTCTTTCCATTTTCCTGCAAATGACATGATTTTGTTCTTCCTTATGGCTGACTAAAATTCCATTGTGTACATATCCCAAAGTTTTGTAATTCATTCATCTGTTGATGGACATCTTGATTGGTTCCATAGTTTGGCAATTATGAAATGTGCAGCTATAAACATAGATACACATGCATTTGAGGAAGCTAGGGAGAAAGTGGGTCATAGGAGGGACTCTAGACGAAGAAGGAAAACCTTAGATGAGCAAAGAAGATGACCTATCTGAAGGTGATGGGTGGGGGGAGGGGAAACACCCTAATGCACTGGATGTACATTCACAAACTTATCAAAGTCAATCACTAAACCAAACATGAGACGGGGGGAGGGAGGAGGAATGGGGTGGGAATAGGGGAAGGGTTAAATGAGACCTGTGTGAGTGTATGCCTCTACCAGTTTGTACCTCACAACAACGTATGATTACAATGCACCAATAAATAAATAAAGAAAGAAAAATAAAAACTCTTTGTTTTATTTATAAGCAAATTTTTGTTTCTATTTCTTTACCAACCCATGAAAAACATTAAGGGATATATTGCCTAAATAAATAATGCAAAAAAAAAAAAAACCCTTTTATCCACTTACTTGTTCTCGTTCTTGTTTATTTGGTACTGGGGATCAAATACGAGGGCATTCTACCTCTGAGCTACACCCCAGATTTTTATTTTTTATTTTGAAAGAGAGTCTCATTAAGTTGCGGAGGGTCTTGCTAAATGGCCAGGACTGGCCTCCAATCAGCATTCCTCCTGTCTCAGCCTCCCAAATACTGGGTATTACAGACACATTCCACCACACTTGGCAAAAGCTCACCTTTGTAAAGTCCACCATCGCTCAGTGCCACACCATCCTGGGGGAACAAGCTTCCAACACATGAACTTTGGGGCAAGGAGTGCACATTTAAACCATATCCAAACTTTTCGATTCTTTAGACACATGCCAGTGTGCAGCCAGCAAGGTGAAGACCCAGGAGAGCCAATGGTATTGTTCTAGCCTGATCCAGAAGGCTGAGGAGCAGGAGAACTGATGGTGTAAATTCCAGTCCAAATCCAAAAAGATAGGAGAACAGCAATGTCCCAGCTCAAAGACAGCCAGACAGAGAGACCAAGCAGCCCTCAGCCAGCCTCTGGGTTCTGTTTAGATCTTCAATGGATTAGATGAGCCCATTCATCCTGGGGAAGGCAATCTGCTTTTCTCAACAGCTGATTCAAGTGTTAACCCATCTAGAAATACCTTCAAAGCTATGCCCAGAATAACGCTTAACCAAATATCTGGGTTCCCCATGGTTCTGTCAAGTTGACACGCAAACTAACCATCACAGGACCATTTCCTGCCTCCAGACCATTCTGCAGTTTCACAAAATTGGCTTGTTCTCTTTTTTAAACTTCTCTGTTGTCAACACCTCAGCCTGACTTTTCCAAATAATAATCTCTCAGAAGGCCTTCTCCACAATCACCACAGTCTCTCACTCCTTCCAAGTCTCATTTATGACACTTTTCTCAATATGTAATTATCTCGTTTGTTTTACTATTGGTTTATTGGGGAGAGGCAGTTTGTTTGTTTTGGTTTTGGTTTGTTTTGGTACTGGAGATTGAACCCAGGGGCGTTCTACCTCCAAGCTACACCCACAGCCCTTTCCATTTTTTATTTTAAAACAGGGTCTTACTAAGTAGCAGAGGGCCTCACTAGGTTGCCCAGCTTGGTCTCGAACCTGTGATCCTTCTGTCTCAGCCTCCTAAGCCACACTTTATTATTATTTTTAATCACTCCTATTAGAATATAAGTTTTTAAGCTGGAGTCTTTGTATGCCTCATACTTTACTTGAATCCACCAAAAATATGTGTGCAATAAATATTATTCCAACATCAAAGGAAGAATTAGATACCTGAACAATGTGAGATTTTAAAAGTATCACAGACATGGTGGGTAGCAAACACCTGCAATCCCAATACTTGGGAGACTGAGACAGGAGGATCGCAGGTTTGAGCACAGCCTCAGCAATGTGGTGAGATTCTCAACAACCTAGCGAGATCCTGGTTCAAACCAAAATAATAAAAAATAAGGGCTGGGGGTGTAGCTTGGAGGTAGAATTCCCCTGACTTTAATCCCCAGTACCCCCCCCACACACACAGTACCATAGACAAATCTTCCTTACACAAGAATTCCAGACAATACATATAGTTAAGTCCTGCTCCATAAAGTAGAACTTAATCTTTCCCCTTTTTCTGGTGAACTAAGTATAGTGGCTTGCTGCCAAAGAATAGACAGCAGAAAGAGAGGAATGGTAAATTTACAGTGTAAAAATCTTCAGTTACCATCTTCACCAAATGATCACATGGATACCGCCTATCCTGAATAGGAAGCACTTCTATGACATTCTTGCCCAAAATACACAACTTCAACCAAATCATAAGAAAGCATTAGATAAACCTAAGGTGAGAGGTGTTCTACAAAATAATTAATCAATATTCATCAAAAGAGTCAAGGTCATGGAAGACAAGATCGAGGAACTGCCGTAGATGGACAGAGACCAAGGAGATGTAACTAAATGCATCATGGCACTCAGTGGGAATCTGGAAAAGAAAGAGGACATTAATGGAAAAACTGATGAGATTTGAATAAAATCTCAGGTTTATAGAAACAAATCAATGTTGGTTTCTTAGTTTTGGACTATGTATCATAGTCATGTAAGATGTTAACTAAAGGGAAATCAATAAGGGGTTTATGATAATGCTATTATCTTTGTAATTTTTCCAGTACTGGTGTGTGTGTGTGTGTGTGTGTGTGTGTGTGTGTGTGTGTGTGTGTGTGTTACTGGGGATTGAACCCAGGGATCTTCCACATTTAAGCTATATACCCCCAGCCCAATTGTTTTTGTTTTGATAAATTGTTTCATTTTGCTAAATTGCTAAGACTAGCATCAAACCTGTGATCCTCCTGTCTCAGCCTCCCAAACACTGGGATTACAAGAATTCGCCACCACTCCTAGCCCAGCACTAGTGATCGAACCCAGGACTTTGTACAAGGTAGACAAGTATTCTGCCACTGAGTAGAATCCCCAGCTCTCTTTGTAATTTTTTTATAAGTAAAAGTTTATTCCAAAACAAAGTTTATTTTTAAGAAAAAAGTAATCAGAGACTAGAATCTAAATAAATCATATATCCCTTAATCTTTACAAATAAAAGCAAAAAAAAAAAAAAAGAAACTACAAAGTCCTCTAGAGAATCATTCATATGCTGCTGCTGGTATGCAAAAACACAATGAAAAGTATGACTTTTTGTGTCATTTGGCATTCACATAGATTGATAACTACTGTCCTTTGAACTGTGATTAATTTTGTTAAGTCTCCTAGGTCTCAACTATTCTTTTTCATTTGTGCCACCATACTTAAAATCTTTAAAAGCTGTTATCCTTGTAGTTAATGCCCACTTAATGTTTATAGTTGAAGAATTTTGGAGGTGGAGTACTGGGGATTAACCTCAGGAGTGTTCTCTACTTCTGAGCTAGACCCCCAGCCCTATTTTTTTTACTTTAAAACAGGGTCCCCCTAAGTTGCTGAGATTTGCCCTGAACCTACCATCCTCCTGGTTGAGCCTCACAAGTAGTGGGATTACAAGCATGTGCCATTGCACCAGTGGAGGTTGTTTTTTGTTTGTTTGTTTTGTTTTTAAACATACTGGCACCAAGCAGACAATTACTGCTGTTGAAATTAATCAATTAAAAAAAGTTTCTAAGGTTGAGATGGGAGAATCCGGGTTTGCAGCCATCTTCAACTACTTAGTGAGGGCCTCTGTAACTTAGTAAAACCCTGTTTCAAAATAAGGACTAAAAAAATAGGACTAGGGGTGTAGCTCAGAGGTTGAATACCCCTGGGTTCAATCCCCAGTACGGGAAAAAAAAAAAAAGTTTCTACAAGAAATTATTCTTACTTGTCTATAATCTTAAAGACAATTAAGAAATTACTGGTAATAAGTACTTGAAGTCTGAATTGCTGAATTTTCTATCTATCCAAAGTGTTAAAATAAAAAAGTACTAGTAAATTCTCCCACTGTATGAAAAATGGCTATTTCTAGAAAGTAGTAACTATTAAAGAATAAGAGTAGTTTATTATTTTTGTTACCACTCATGCAGTTATATTTAATTGGATAATGCTCTCTGCTACCTTCACAAGTTAATCGATCATCCACTGTAGAAAATATTCTGATTTTGAGTAGGTATGGCTGTGCACACCTGTAATCCCAATACTTAGGAGGCTAAGAAAGGAGAATCACAGGTTTGCAGCCAGTCTCAGCAACTTAATGAGACCCTGTTTCAAAATAAAAAATAAAAAAATAGGGCTGGGGATGTAGCTCAGAGGTAGAATGCCCCTCGGTTCAATCCCCAGTACCACAAAAATAAATAAAATATGCTTATTTTGTATTTACACAGAATTATCTGAGAAATAAACATTTAAGCTATTTATAAGTGATATTGAGAGCTGGGCATGGTGGTACACTCTTGTAATTCCAGTACTTGGGAGGCTGAGATAGGAGAATCACAGGTTCGCGGACAGCCTCAGCAAGTAGTGAGACTGTCATCAACCTAGAGAGACCTTGTTTCAAAATAAAAATAAAATAGGGCTGGGAGTATAGCTCAGAGGTAGAATGCCCCTGGGTACAACCCCCAGTACCCCCCACACACACTTTTCTTTCCCTTCATAGAGCCATGAATCAAAGTCAGAAAATGAGGAAAGTCTGAAGACTAGAAAAGATTAAGAAAATGTAACAAACAAAAGAAAGGTGGGCCAGGTGGCCAGATGTGGTGGCATCTATCTGTAATCCCAGTATTTGGGAAGCTGAAGGAGGAGGGTTGCAGGCTCACGGCCAGTCTCAGCAACTTAGCTAGTCCCTCAGCAACTTAGCAAGATTCTGCTTCAAAATTAAAAACAAGTCGGGCGTGGTGACGCACGCTTGTAATCCGGGTTGGCGGCCAGCCTCAGCTACCTAGTGAGGCCCTCCACAACTGAGGGAGACCCTGTTTCAAAATAAAGAATAAAAAATAGGGCTGGGGGTATAGCTCGGATGTAGAATGCCCCTGGGTTCAATCTCCACTACCAAAAAAAAAAAAAAAAAAGTAGAATCTTGGATTAAATATTGGAACAGAAAAAATAAAAATAAAAACATTAGGAGAAAAACTAGTGAGATGAGAAAAAGCTCTATAGTTTACTTAGTGATTTTGTACCAATGTTTATGTACTGATTTTTCTTTTTTTCTTTTTGTGGTACTGGGGATTGAACCCACGGGCGTTCTACCTCCGAGCTACATCTCCAGCCCTATTTTTTAGTCTTTGTTTTGAAACAGGGCCTCACTAAATAGCTGAGGCTGGCTGCGAACCCAGATCTTCCATTCTCAGCCTTCCAAGTACTGGGATTACAAGCATGCGCCACCATGCCCAGCTTATCTACTAATTTTGATAATTATTACATGATTATTTAAGTTATTAATAGTAGGGAAAACTAAGTAAAATAGTAGGTAAATTTCTGAACTATTTTGGCAATTTTCTTGCAACTTCTCCAAGTCTAAAATTATTTCAAAATAAAAAGGTAAAAGAATTGCGTTGGAAAATTCCTCAGGAAGCTGTTACTTCAGAGTGAAACATGGTATTTCTCAACATTTTCAGTAGAGCTAGTGTTCCCTCTGCCTGGAAACAGAAGCAGCAGATAAAGTGCGGTGGTTGGCATGTGCTCTGTGTGTATTTTGTACAAAATTACACATTTCAAAAGATGAGAATTGTGCTCGGTACAATGAGATGTTCATGCTTTGAGGCCCATTGAATGATTCATATTTCTCACTAATATTTATGCCAGAGCATTTGTTCTTTGACTACAATATTAAGCTGAATTGCCTAGATAATTTTACATTACCTCTATTTTTTTCCTTCTCTGTCAAGTGCATATAGTTGAATTTGGATAAGTTAAATGGAAAGACTGTGTGATCACTGCAATTCAATGGAGGAAGTAAATACATAGGGATTTTGTTAAATGAGCAATGGGAGACTCATTTTTTGAAATTACCTTGTAAGTAACAATCATTAAAAGGAGGTCCTGCTGGACGTGGTGATGCACACCTGTAATCACAGTTCTTGGGAGGCTGAGACAGGAGGATTGCAGGTTTGAGGCCAGCCTCAGCAATTTAGCAAGGCCCTCAGCAGCTTAGCAAGACCCTATTTCAAAATAAAAAGTAAAATAGGGCTGGGAGTGTAGCTCAGAGGTAGAATGCTCCTCCGTTCAATCCCTAGTACTGAAAGAAGAAAGAGAGGAAGGAAAGGGAAGAAAGAAAGGAAAAAAAGAGGTCCTTTTGGGCAGTTAGCAATCATACCTTGTTTTAACTTACCACTGGCTTGCACTATTCTAATCTAACACAAAACTCAGCAAGAAAATGTCCCACTTCCTTACAGATGAGGAATGGAGGCTCAGAAAATTTAATTAGCCTAATCTAAGCTTCAAACTCAGATTAGGTTTTCACTTCTTATCTAACTATCCGTAGTGGTTGACCTAATCTTCAATAAATTCTCCCCTTAGTGAACTGTGTCATAGTGAGACTGCAGTATGTACATCTTTTAATGTTCTTTAAAAATACTAATTTAATATTAAATATGTGTTTTATTAGAAAAGTCATATATTATTAGATTTTCTTTCTTTCTTTTCTTTTCTTTCTTTTTTTTTTTTTTTTTTTGAAGTACTGGGGATGGAACCCAGGAGCATTCTACCTCTGAGCTACACCCCCAGTCCTATTTTTTATTCTTTATTTTGAAACAGGGTCTCACTAAGTTGCGGAGTGCCTCACTAGGTAGCAGAGGCTGGCCGAGAACCTGGATCCTCTGGTCTCAGCCTCCCCAGTACTGGGATTGCAAGCGTGCACCACCAGGCCCAGCTCTAGATTTTCTTTAAAATATAGATAAGAAACTATAAGACCTTTTAACTATTCATTAAACCATTAGGTTTTACTAATAACTAGCAGAATATATTAGGCTAGTAAATTATGAATTTTATCGGTCATTAACTTTAGGCCAAGATTCAATAAATGTGTTTTTTCAAATCCAGAAAAAAATTTTAAATTAATGTTCAACAAGAAGTAGCTTTTTCTTTTTCTTTTATTATTTTCTTGGTACTGGGCATTAAACCTAGGGGCATTCTACCTCTGAGCTAGACACCCAGCCCTATTTTATTTTTTAATTTTGAAACAGAGTCTCACTAAGTTGCTGAGACTGGTCTCAAACTTTCTATCCTCCTGTGACAGCCTCCCAAGTACTGGGATTACAGGGATGTGTTTCTGTGCCTGGCTAGAAGTTACTCTTACTGTTTACTTTTAAAAATATACTTCCTTGGTCTTTTACCATTCAGAACACTAGTGAAAAATTCATGGGGTAACCTCCTTGGCTGAAAGTTACCCTTTCAAAGCAGAGACAAAACATTATCTTTTTCTGATATTATGGAAAGTTTCTAATAAAAATTTAAACTATGGACTTTGGATATGGGAAATATTTTTCAGGTGAGCTTTTATTCTACAATATAGATGTCCTATAATGGGATTGGTAGACAAAGATCTTTTGCCTGATAAAGAGGGAAAGAAAATCTTGTAGCTATTGTTGCTTTCACCTTACAATTAAAAGTGACATAATTAGATGCTGTACTTCAGCACCCTGTTATAAGATACAGGTTTAAACCTATCCCTGGCACCATGAAACCAACAAGTTTCATTCCATGTGCCCCAGCAGCCCTTCTTGATGAAGCTGAAGTGTGTTAAACAGGTTGCAAATCCTCCTTGTCAGAGTAGACAATGTTGTCTCAAAGCTCTCTAAAATAAAAGAAAAAGATAAAAAAAAAACAAACACCCTCTCTTACACACACACACACACACACACACACACACACACACACACACACCCCACCACCACCACCACCACCATAATGCACCTAACTTTTCTTTTTCTTTTATTTTTGTGGTACTGGGGATTGAACCCAGGGGCATTCTACCTCTGAGCTACACCCCCAGCCCTATTTTTTATTCTTTATTTTGAAACAGCTAATAATTAAAATAAGTAGCTGAGGCTGACCACGAACCTGCAATCCTCCTGCCTCAGCCTCCCAAATACTGGGATTACAAGCAAGCGCCAGCACGCCCGGCCTGCACCTGACATTTCAAAACTACACCATAACCTATATGATCATTGTCTTTGTATATTTCTGATCACATGAATCACTTGGTTACCAGTTAAAAATACCTTTTCCAGCTGGGTGTGGTGGCGCATGCTTGTAATCCCAGCATTTGGGAGGCTGAGACCGGAGGATCCGGGTTCGCAGCCAGCCTCAGCTACCTAGTGAGGCACGCTGCTACTTAGTGAGACCCTGTTTCAAAATAAAGAACAAAAAATAGGGCTGGGGGAATAGCTCGGAGGTAGAATGTCCCTGAGTTCAATCCCCAGTACCGCAAAAAAATAAATAAATAAAAATACCTTTTCCTAGGCACCTCATCTTGAAATTCTGATTTGATAGATTGAGGTGGGGTCTGGGGATCTGGAGTGTTTGTTTGTTTGTTTGTTTGTTTGTTTGCAGTACTGGGAATCAAACCCATGGCTCTCACTTGCTAAGCAAGCACTCTGCCACTGAGCTACATCCCTAGTCCAAGAATATGAATTGTAGACAAATGCCAAATAGGCATATTTGAGACACCTTGATGTTGAATTTTATAAGATAAAATAAAACAAAGCTACAGTCACTCCTGTGGAGTGTTATTAGGGCACTGGAGAGAGAATGAACTTTGCTATTAGGTAAACTTCAAGTCTGCCCCATTGACAGATTATTAAAAGTCTACTTTAGTGTCTGTGTTAAAAAGATGATAGTATCTATCAAATTTATTATAAAGACTGGATATGACAGGTCTCGGCTCTAGCTTGACAAAGTGTGGTCTGGAAATCGGCAGCTAACAAATCACCGAAAACTTGTTAATAAAACAAAGAACTCAGGTCTTTTCCCAGACCTGGCGAGTGGAAATCTGCTTGTGGAAATGATTCCTCGGATGATTCACAAGCACATTAAAGTTGGAGAGACGCTGACCTCGTCACCGCAAGCTCAGGAAACTCCAGCGTCTTTCCTTTTCATCATGATCCTTGGACCAATATTTCAATTCGACTGGGGCTCAGCGTCTGTCATCACCACTTACTGTTGATCTGAACCCATCGGGTACATTTTGAGCTCTCGCACTGGGAACAGGAATCATACAAATAAACAAATGCATGAGCTGCAAAATCCGGCTGCTGCACAAGGTGATTCTGAGGATTTCACACTCAGACCTTGGCCCATGAACCCTCCTGCAGGTGTGAAGCTGATGGCAATCATTTTTCAGCTTTTTGTGTTTTTTGTTTTTTTTCTTAAAAATGATTTTGAAGCTTCTTCTATGTGCTTCACTGATAGTTTCTTACAAAGCTTGCATACCAGTTAGGAACTGTTGCTAGCAGAGCAGGCCTACAGCTAATAATTAAACTGGTTGCTGCTTGAAAAAAAAAATTAGAGGAGGCTTCATAAAAAGGTTTTGGGTTTTCCTTTTGTTTTTTTGTTTTTAATCTTCAGAGTTCATCATTGAACCTGGAGGAGTCAGAAGAGGAGAATTAGGTAGAACCTGTCTTACTGCATCAAAGACATTTTCGGTAATTGCCTGCATTTAGATGTACAGCACATGTTAATACATGACACATAAAAATGAAGATTATATTTTAAATTTAGGGTGTACTTGGGGAGCAATGGAAAAGATTGGGGCTACCATTAATATTTTGGCTGGAATGTTTTTTATTAAAACAACAAATAAATTTAGTTTTATGTTTTCAAATAAGTAAATGGACTAATTCTTGGATTTACTGACATTTTTGCCATCGAAAGAAAGACTTCTTCCTTCCAGGCGTGGTGGCACATGCTTGTAACCTCAGTTCTTGGGAGGCTGAGACAAGAGGATTGGAGGTTCACAACCAGCCTCAACGACTTAGTGAGGCTCTCTGCAACTTAGTGAGACCCTGTTTCAAAATAAGAAATAAAAAATAGGGCTGGGGGTGTAATTTGGAGGTAGAATGCCCCTGGGTTCAATCTTCAGTACCTCAAACAAACAAACAAAAAAAGAGGTTTCTTCCAGACTTTTTGCTTCTTAAAGAGTATGCTCTCCAACAGAATTTATTGAGATCTGGTATTCTATCACTGAATATTCTTTTTGATTTTTCCCTTAATACTAGTCAACACCTATCCTCAGTGTCTTTGGTTTATTTTATATTCCATAGCTAAGCCAGAAACTTGGCTTCATCTTCTACAACCACACCTCTCCTTTTTTTTTTTTTTTTTTTAACCAGTCTTGCAGAAAATTGTTCCTAAATCCTTGGGGGAAAGATGTGCATATTGAAAAACTGGAACACCAAGTTGAGTAGGTGCTTGAATTCATTGTATACCCTTTGCAATAATGTGAGGGGCAAGAATATCTATTCCCCTTCTCCATTTCAATGAGATAGATACAGAGGCCAGCCTCAGCAATTTAGCAAGATCCTCAGCAACTTAGTGAGACTCTATTTCAAAATAAAAATTAAAAAGGTCTAGAGGCATTGCTCAGTGGTAGAACCCGCTCCCCCCTCCCCCACCAGGTTCAATCCCCAATACCAAAAAAGAAAAGAGAAGGGGAGGGAGGGAGGGAGGAAAGGAGAGAGAGAGAGAGAGAGGGAGAGAGAGAGAGAGAGAGAGAGAGAGAGAGAGAGAGAGAGAGAGAGAGAGAGAATGAATTCAGATTCAGGAGAGCAGAAATGAAACATTTTTGAAGTTGAGAAAATAAAGAAGTTTCTTTCATGTAGTTAGGAGGCTAAGACAGGAGGATCAAAGATTCGAGGACCTCTGCAACTTAGCAAGGCCCTCAGGAACTCAGCAAGACCCTGTTTCAAAATAAAAAGCAAAACAAAACTGGGCACAGTGGTACATGCTTATAATTGCAGTGCTTGGGAGGCTGAGACAGGAGGATCGCAGATTTGAAACCAGCCTCTCACAATTTAGTGAGACCCTGGGTCAGCAATTTAGCAAAACCCGTTTCAAAATAAAAAAATCAAAAAGGCTGGGGGTGTAGCTCAGAGGTAGAATGACCCTGGGTTCAATCCCCAGTGCCACAAAAAAAAAAAAAAAAAAAAAAATAGGGCTGTGGTTGTAGCTTAGAAGTAGAATGCCCCTGAGTTCAATCCCCAGTAACACACACACACACACACACACACACACACACACACACACACACACACCCCTCATCAAAGAATTAGGTCTTCAAGAAATGGGCTTTGTATTTAAATTCACAAAATAAACCATTCTTTATGTCATGAGTTGAATTGTACCTTATCCCCAAAGTTTATGTTATAGTTCTAATCAGTAGTACCTCAGAATGTGGGCAAAATGTGTTATGAAATCTTTCTCAGCTCTCTTAAGAGCCTTGTTACATTGTTTAATGGTACAATAACTATACCCTCATCACTTTTTTTCATGTAATTTTGAAATAATTCAGACCTCTAGTAAGTTGTAAGAATAGTAGACAGAACCAACACATATCCTTTACCCAGATTAATCACTTTTATTTTGATACATATACACATTATTATTTATTTTGTGGAACTATTTAGGAGCAGGGTTCATATGTCATGCCCTTTATTCATCAATATTTCTGTATCTGGTCCCTGTGTTCTATCACTCCTTTAGGGATGTATTTCTGTGGTTATGAACTTTTTAAAAAATTTCAATCTAGTAGTCAGGTGTGGTTGTGCATGCCTGAAATCAATCCAAGGCTGAGACAGGAGAGTCACAGGGTGCAGGCCAGGGTGTATTAACTTAGAAAAACTCCATTTCAAAATAAAAAATAAAAAGGGCTGGGGGTGCAGCTCAAAGGTAGAATGCACCTGGGTTGGATCTCCAGTACCAAAAAACAAATGAACGAATACATAAATATATAGATTGCTATTTATTTATTTTTGCAGTACTAGGGATTGAACCCAGGGGCACTCTACCTCTGAGCTACAACCCCAGCCCTATTTTATTTTTTATTTTGAAACAGAGTCTAAGTTGCTGAGGCTGGCCTGGAACCTGCGATCCTTCTGTCTCAGCCTCCCACATACTGGGATTACAGGCATCCGCCACCATGCCCAGCCAATAAATTGCAATCTAAACATCAAGTTGATATTCTTTCCTAGTCTTAATTTTTTTCCACCATAATTCACATTAATATGTTTTTCATATGCTAGTGCTTTTCAAATATTTTTCATCTATGAGTTTTTCCTTTAATTTATCCCAACTCCAATTCTTTCATCATGAAGGAAGCTTTCTTTTTCCACCTCCCACCCTGTACCTTATCTCTATGTTTCTGATAAGAAGGGACCATAACTGAACTATAATTTTGCTCCACATTGTGCCCTCCAATTAAAAACAAAATCGTGCTCAGCTATTATTTATCAGTCCCTTGTAATTGCCCCCTTACTCATGTTACAATAGAGCACTGTTCATTTTATCATTTTTATTTCCATTATTTACTCAAAAGTTTAGTGTGGTTTGAGTAACTAAAAGAAGAATCACCAGCCAAACGTAATCCCTGCATACAACTAATTATTCCAAACAATTCTGCTTCCTTTTGTGTGTTTCTCTGTGGCCTACACATGAATTTGCTTTGGTCAGGAGACCTGAGTTAACCAGGCATGGTGGCACATACTTGTAATCCCAGTACTTGAGGCTAAAACAGAAGGGTCACAGGTTCAAGGCCAGCCTCAGCAACTTAGTGAGGCCCTCCACAACTTAATGAGACCCAGTTTCAAAACAAAATAAATAAAATAGGGCTGGGGGTATAGCTAAGAGGTAGAATGCCCCTG
>PVLC010028134.1:0-21292 GCA_004027655.1 Graphiurus murinus
GTGATCTAAAGTCCTGAAAGGCAGACATGCTCTGGGTTTGGTGTTTCTCCCCAATTTTTGCACATTTGACCCTGGTTTAGCTCTTTGAGAAATCCTCACCCCTAAGTAATGCCAGAAATCACTTAACATGGGAATGAAGAAGCAAGGTACAATTGTTTCGGGGAGCAGAACTGATACCTCTCTCCCCAAACTAGGCAGAGAAGACAGGCAATTCTTTCTTAAATGCCTGGAGCCAGAAGAAAATGTGAAACCCCACAGCTTCTGTGACCCCAGGATACTGCAGCCATGCTGACAGATACTCTTCCCTTCCAGAAATTCTCTTCCCTGGGTGAGAGTTGAGTCAGCCCCAAGCCTTCCCCACACCCCAGGAGATGAAGCAGACTGATCTGCCAAGTCACCTGCCTGCTGCCCCAGGACCCCTGGTACTGCTAGAGTAACAGAGGCAGAGAATGGAAGTTCTCAGCCCCAAGACTATTACACCTGGAAGCTTAAAAAAAAAATGCTGATGCCAGCTGGGCTTGGTGCACACACCTGTAATCCCAGTACTGGGGAAGCTGAGACAGGAGGATGGTAGATTCGAGGTCAGCCCCAGTAACTTAGCAAGACCCTGTTTAAAAATAAAAAGGGCTCGAGATGTAGCTCAGAAATAGAATCCTGGGTTCAATCTGCGGTACCACCAGAAAAAAAAAATGCTAATGCCTGATATTTTAAAAGCCCCTTTATTGATCTCACATACCACATACTTCACCCAGATAGAGTGTACAATGCAATCATCATATGATGATTAGTCAGCTTTTGGTCACTGGGACAAAATACCTGAGAAAAACAACTTAGAGGAGGAAAGATTTATTTTTGCTAATGGGTTCCGAGGTTCAGTCCATGGTTGGCTGACTCCAAGGAAGAAACTCAATGCAAGAGGTGCGCGGCAGAGCAAAGCCGATCACTTCACCACGGCCAGAAGAGGAGGGAAGAGAGAGGGGCTGGGACAGGATACACCCTGCAGGGCCAGCCCCCAGGGACCTGTTTCCTCCAATGAGGCCCCGCTGCCTACGGTTTTCACCTCCTCTCAGTGATGCCATCAAATTGGGAATCCACCAGTGGATTCTCCATTCAGGAGTTCAGAGCCCTCACGATCCAGTCGTCTCCCCAAAGTCCGCCTCTGGACACTGCTGCACTGGGGACCAAGCCACCAACACGGGAGCCTTTGGCAATGCTTCATATCCAAACCATAGCATGCCCACAGCTTAAGGACATTTCCAGTAGTCACACTTCATATCCGTCCAACTCTCTCAGCCTTAGGCAACCAACCACTCATCTACTTTCTATACTGAACATTTCATAGAAGCAGATTCATACAATATATAGTTTTGGTGGCTGGCTCTTTCCACTTAGCACAATTTTTTGAAGGTTCATCCGTGTTGCACAGTGTGTCCACATTCATTCCTTTTTGTTGCCAAAATAATATTCTGTTGCGTGAATACACAATACTTTATCCTTCATCAGTTGATTGATGTTTGTTTCGGTTGATTTCTGTTTTTTGGCTTGTGTAAATAATGCGGCTGGCTAGTGAACAGCACATACAAGTTTCTGTGTGTACATCTGTTCTCATTTCTCTTGGGAATATACCCAAGGATTTCTAGGTCATATGGTAACTTTATGCTGCTGGAGGGCCTGCCAGACATTTTCCAAAGCAGCTGCACCATTTTACAGAGATGTTTCATAAAAGACATTTCATCATCTTCCCCAGGGTGATTCTCTGTGTAATCTAATGTGCTGCCAGTGTGGATGAGACTCCTCTTTCTTCCTCACTTGGGGGGTGGGGGGGGCAGTGGAATCAGTGCAGAACAGAGCTCAGCACTGTATCTGAAGGAGAGAGTATTCTTAGAGCAGAATATCTGCCGCTTCCAAGTTGTCCTTTTAGCAGCCCCCATCCCTCAGGTCTCATAATGGTCCCAAGTTAACCTGAGCACCGGCTAGGGGACTGGTCATTTCGATGCTGCCCACCGATGGCACAGATTGGCTACAAAGAGTGAAGGTGATCTGGGAAACTGATCTTTGGTTAAGTGGAGCGGGGCCGCAGATGTGTAATCCCCCTCCCGGGGACGCCGCGTCTCTTCTTGCAAGTGTCATCACTTTCTTGGTGCTATCTGGTATAACCTGAGTCATGAGGTGCTGACAAATATCCAGTGCACTTCATGTGAGGCTCGCATTCTGCTCATTCCTGAGATGCTCGAGGCTGTCAGCCGTCTAGATGGTAAGCAGCTTGCCGGGGCAGAAACCTGGCCACTGTGGCTTTTCCTGGCCGGTTTGAGAGAGGCACAGGCCCACATGCTTTGGGCCTGCAAGAATCTGAGGGGGAGGGAGGGCCTTGCGGTGGTGACATGAGGATCCAGTGACCTGAGCCTTTGCAGGGCCCCACTTCCAAGTAGTCCCATGGAGAGAGGCTTTAAAAAACAGCATTCCCTCCTGAGGAGCATTTCCAAAAGGCAGCTGTGGACCCGCCTGAGCTTTGGCCTACCTTTTCTGTGTTTGCAGCCATGGCACAGGGTACGAGAGTGAGAACCACACGACCCCCATCCTCTGCGGTGCCCAGTACAGAATACACACCCATGGTGTCTTCAGGGGCATTCAGGTGAGTGCTTGGGAGCCCGGCTGGAAGCTGCCTCCACTGTGCCTTTCCCTGTGCAACTGCCCTTCGGTCCCTTTTGATCAGGGACCCAATGATTCTCTTCCACTGGGGCAGATGAGGCACTTCGACCTCCTCCAGAGATGCCATCTTTGACCTAACTCAGACCAAGTTGCCTCCTGCAGAATCCTGGCCGCTTCTCCCCGACTGCTTAATCCCCCTTCTCCAGGGTGGGCTACACAGCTCTTGTACTTGGGCCAGCTGGGTTTGAATGAACCACCTGGACTCATGACTTCTAAGGAGATTCGATCTGCATGGTAAAGTACCCTGAGGTAGACAGTCTTGCCAAGCAAGTATTGATAATAACAGTAACAGCAGAGCCACCTATGGCTGGCTGCACATGTTCTATGTGCTAAGTTTTATACATGAACTTTAAAAAATGGACTTGATCTTTTAGAAAAGGCTTGGGTTTACATAAAAACTGTCCAGAAAGTACACAGAGTTCCCATATCCTCCATCTCCCCCTCCACTCTCATATAGTTTCTCCTCTTACTAACATCTTGTACTGGAATGGTGCATTTGTTAGAGTTGATAAGCCAATATGGATAGATTATGGTTACAGCCTATCATGTAGGTTTACCTCTTGTGTAGTTCCTGGGTTTTGATAAATGCATAACGGCACATATCTACTACGATAGTGTCATCTGGAATAATTGACTGCCTTAGAAATGCTGTGTACTCCACCTGCTCATTACACCTGTCTCCATCTCGCCCTCCCCAACCATCCCTGATCTTTCCTCAGAATATCAGATAATAGGAATCATACTAGAGGTAGCATCAGACTGACTGCTTTCACTTATCAGTGTGCATTTAAGGTTCCTATGTGTCATACATGGTCTTTCTTCCCTCATTTAATCCTCATCACACCCTTACGAGGAGGTGGGTACTGTAGTGATTTCCATTTTATTGGATGGAGGAACCAAAGTCCAGGGAACAGGAGTGACTTGTCCAAAATCACATCACTAGTAAATGGAGAAGCTGAGATGCATGACACAGACTCCAGAAATCCTGATTATTATTATTTTTTTTTTGGTACTAGAGATTGAACCCAGAGCTTCACACATGCTAGGCAAGTGCTCTATCACAGAGCTACACCTCTAGCCCTATTGCATCTTTTATTTTGAGAGAGGGTCTTGCCAAGTTACCCAGACTAGCCTGGAATTTGTGGTCCTTCCGCCTCAGCCTCCCTAGTAGCTGGAATTACAGGTATGCTCTACCACACCCAGCAAGAACACCTGTTTTTAACCACTACATAATACTTCTTGTTGGGGAGACAGAGAGCTGTGAACAATTTGGTGGAGGGAGAAATCTCCAAGGAGAATAAATTAGAAAGGGATGAGTCTTGGAGAGTTCAATGTGCTTGGTGGAAGGTGACCTCTGCAGAGCCTCTTTTGGGAGACAGAACCACATACAGCTACCCGGGGTTTGCATTTGTGACTTATAAACGACTCAATGACTACAACAAGAGTCATAGTTGTGATACTTTCACCAGAATAGCCAGTACCCTAAGTTGTGTGGGGCAATAGCGCTGAGATGTTCTGATTAGTTTCCGGAAGTGTCATGGAAGCAGAACAGTGTCCCAAGCCTTCCCACGGTGAGAAATGCACACAAAGGTCACGGAAATAAGAGCTCTAGGAAGGTTTGAAGAGAGTCATCCGGTCTCTTCACCTGGACAGATTCCATTAGAATCCCTCACCAGGACCTTGATTGACAGCAACAACTCATTTCTATGTCCTGTTCCCCTGCACTCTGCAGCTGGGATGAATGACAGGGTGTGAAAAATGCTTCCTAGCCAGATGTGATGGCACACACTTAATGATCCCTGTACTTGGGAGGCTGAGACAGGAGGATTGAAGGTTCAGGGTTAGCCTCAGCAACTTAGCAAGGCCCTCAGCAACTTAGTGAGAACCTATGTCCAAGTAAAAAAATAGGGCTGGGAGTGTAGCTCAAAGATAGAATGCCCCTGGGTTCAATCCCCTGTACCACAAAATAAAGGAAGAGAGAGGGGGAAGGAGGGAGGAAGGGAGGGAAAAGGAAATGAAAGGATAAGTTGATTCCTACCTTCCCACCAGGCCTGGATTGCCATACTCATTGGCATAACCTTGAGTAAGCTCCACTCTGGACAGGTTTTGTTTCACTATCTACAGTTTTTTCCCCCCTAGAGTATACCAAAACACTGGTTCATCACGTGATTTTATGCCATCATTTACCCCGAGACACTATGACCTATCAACACCAATGTTGTAATTCCCTGTAGTTTGTTTCCCCGCAAAAAAGAAAGTGCCGTCTCAGTGCAAGGCAGTGTGAAACAGGACCGAGAGCGGGAGCCTGGGGCAGGGCAGAAAGCACACAGGCAGGGCTTGGTTGCGCCCGGAAGTGGTTCCAGGTCCTAACGCAGTCATGGACGTGCTGTGTCGGCCATACACCCTCTTTGCCTAGACCTGCACATCTGTAGCTGAACAGGGAGGATTCTGTGGCCCCTTAGGGACCCACTCTGCTCCCATTTACAATTCCCTGAGCTTCAGGACAGAAAGGGGAGTTCACCTCTCCCACCAGAGAAGGAGACCAACTGATGCCTTGAAGGACACTTGAAGGGCACAGAAGGCAGCGACTCTCATGTTTCCTGGTATCAATATTAAAGGTGGCCCTGGCTGCACCATGGGCTTCTGCTGGGTTCAGCTCCCCTTCACAGATCCCAAATCCAGGGATCCTTTGCCACTTACTTACACATGGAAGTTTTGGTCAGTATGGATTCATTCAGTAGCTCACTCTTTTAATAACAACTTCCCCACCTGTGGCAGATGAGGTCCAAGCACATGATCCACCTGCCTCTGAGTGGGAGGGAATAGGTAGAACCTGCAATTTTGAACTTCCAGACCTCACAGGACTGGGAGCTCTGCTAGAAGCTGATATTTCCTCTCCAGAAACTGTCAGGGACACCAGATAGGCTTCATTTCAAGTCCCAGTTCTGGTTGATTAGTAATGATGACTCTAGAGTACTGCACTGATGAATGATCCACCATCCATTAGTAATATCTGCCATGGGCTTCTGGGGTGTGAAGGGGAATGGTTTTAGATCTTGCAGGTACCTGGCATCCTTTCCTTGGGTATATTCCAGTGCTCACTTTTCCCTGGGACTGATGTGAATGTTCACACATGACTTCAAGTCTCCATTCCTCTTAACACTCTGCCTGCAGGATGTGCGGCGTGTACCTGGAGTAGCCCCGACTCTTGTCCGGTCAGCATCTGAGACCAGTGAGAAACGTCCCTTCATGTGTGCTTACCCAGGCTGCAATAAGAGATACTTTAAGCTGTCCCACTTACAGATGCATAGCCGGAAGCACACTGGTAAGTGTGTCAACACCCAGCCCTGGGCAAGGGTGGTTCCAGAGCTCCTGCACTGGGCTCTCACACTGCTAAGGATATAGATGACTACCAGGGTGGAAAGTAAGCACTGATTTGAAATGCCAGGCCAAGGCCATTGGCATCCTTATTGTCCATTCTTCTTTAAAGAAGTCAGTAAACTGTCATTTGGAAGTGCAGAACAAAGTGGTGGAAAGAGAATGCTGTAGAATCAGAGACCTGTGCTGGCTTCAGCACCAAGTGCTTAGACCTCGAGAAAGTGACTTTGACATCCACTTCACGTGGAGAATGGAGATGATAATGCCACTGTCTACAATTGTGAAGCATAGATCAAATAAATTGCATTAAAGGAGTTATAGATGTAAAGCACCTAACATAGGTCCCTGTGTCTGTAGGACTGAATAAACAGTAGTGTTACTATTAGAATACTCCTAGCATCTCTGAGGAGAGAGGAAGAAGCCTCAGATTAGGGCAATTAGATGACTCCGAGAGATTGATGGGCAAGGTCATCATAAAACTTGGAAGGGATGGTCCAAAGACAAACCTACCTGCTTGGTTTAGTAATAATCAGCCAGCCAGGAATGAGAACATGGCCTGCAGTTTAATGTTTGTTATCAGTCTTTAAGAAACAAATAGATGATGTGCTTTGATGATGTGGCAAGGAAAGCTGGATTCCCCTTCCACTGCCCCAGTCAAGGAGTCTGCATCAAGGTCAGATAATGGGCCTTGTCAGGTTGTTGGCCACCTTGAATGCAAACAGCCATTCCACATGCCTTCACTCTTGGCTTCATGGACACAGAATGGGAGTATAGCTGGATTTCCCTTACAGGGAAAGTGTGAGGCCCAGGCTTTCCTGAAGAGGAGCTAGTGCTGGGCTTTCCACAACTGAAGGACAGCTTCATGCTATGACTACCATCGCTATTTTGTTATCCTTTTGTTATTTTGACTTTGTTGCTGGGAAGCTAGAGAAGCAAGTTGCATTCAGATCCCTATAGGCCATTGGACTTTGCTAACTCGTTGCATCTGGAGGACACAATTCTGGCATAAACCTGAGTGTGCACTTAGTGGACCACAGACTTTGAGGCTAAAATGAGAGCACTGGTGGCCTGAGCTATTTTTTTAATATATAATTCCTCAAATGGGATAATTTGAAAAATATCTGTCAAGGTGATAAGGAATATGATAATGCAAAATTCTGCCTGGAAAAATCCAAGGGGTTGTATTAAAGTAATTTGCTTGTAGAAACTTTTACTGGGAAAGAGGCACTTAGAACTCAGTGAGGCATCAAGGCAGCAAACAAGACAGCCAAGACCCCAGACCCACTGGATGGAGCCTTTAAGAAGCTCTTTCTTGCAGAAGACAATGCAGGCTGGTTGGTATTTAGCAATCCTATGGCCCCCTTCTTGAAAGAGTGCAGTATTTTCTTATGTGTTTATAATAACAGTGCAGGCTAGTACATCAAGTACTTTTATGTGGGGTGCTGCCTACACATATTACTACATTGAATCCCTCCACACAAAACAATTATCAAGAGGGTAGGATGTAGTAGAAGTGGGACTGAAGCTCCTACATTTAAACTCCAAGTCACAATTTCCTTCCAAAGAGAGTATGGTCCATTTGGGATCTAGGAAATACACCAATGGAAAGAGACTAAGGAAATATATGATCATGTATTAAATCAGAGCTCAGAGTAGCTGAACAGTTGAGAAGGAATGTATTTGAGCCAGAGGCTTTGGAGAAGGTTTCTTGGAGCAGACTGGTCTTGGGTTATCAAAGGCTGGTGAGATTGGATAGAGGAAGTAAAGGATGAGCAGAAGCTCAATGTCAGGGAAAGGAAATCAGATTGAGAAGGGATGTCATCTCCTGTAGTCTGTAGAGCTGCTGCAGAGGCCCTGGGCTAGGTATAAAAACAAAGCTAAGAAAAGGCTCCTGCTCTTTGTATTCTAGCCCATAGAAGAAGGCAGACTGGACCATAGCTCACCACATTAGATGTTCTGAAACATACTCTGTGATGAGGAAAGGAAAGGGTTTCAATATGACCATGACATTTCCAAACAAGGTGACAGAGGAAGTGGCACTTGTGTGGGACATATGGTAGACCCCTTGGACAGGTAGGAATGTGTACAAAGGGACAAAGGACATTTAGTGTGAGCAAAGTCCAAGGCTTCAGAAATGTTAAGGTCTTCTGTAGAAGGGGTTCAGATTAATCAGGGGAATTGCAGAGGTTGAAAGGGAAGTAGGTGCTGCCCAGTGATGGAAAAGACCCTATTGACCCTGGTGTGGCTTGCTCTTCATCCCAGAATGCTGATGATTCAGAGTTCTCCTAAACAGGGAGGGATGGCCCTCGGGTTGCTCAGTGTACTTGGGGCTCCGTTCCCAGTGCTTGGCTGAACTTTCTCTGTGGCGGACAGGGGTGGGGCCTCTCCTCTCCAAAGCAAGGGATTGTGCAACTCCACTACTGGTACTGGCTTTTCTCGGGTATAAGGATACCATAGATTTTCTAAACACTTTGGCTCTTGGTTTAACTTGTACATCTGAGAACCACAGAGTCATTGATGCTTGACTCAAAAATGGGAAGTCAGTAGCAGAGGACACCAAATCTTTGGACCATAAAACATAAAGATACTTACTTCATGGGGCCGGCCTCAAGGCACACCCATTCCAGAATTCTGCTCTAGACTCAGCCCAGGAATTAAAATGTCTTTGATTTTTATTTGTTTTAATATTCCCCAATACTTCTTGAACATTGTTCTGTGCTAGGCACTAGCCTGAGTCCTTTACGTGGATGGTCCTGTCTAATCTCTTCACAAGTCCTTTGGAATTGCCTGGAAAAATCCAAGGGACAGTGCCTCACCCAGAGTTGTGAGCAGCAGTCCTGGTTGGGAGCCATTCCAGTTCACCTAGCCCAGTGCCCATGAGCGTGTATACAGTTGGGCCCCCGGAGGCCAGCATCACTACCTCAGCAAGCTCCCCTGATGCGCTTTGGGCATTTGGGGATGCCTTCAGTCCCAATGGTAGAGGTTGCCGCTAATGTGATTGCATTTCCAGTATCATTTTCAAAGAGAATATGTGTCTTCCCCAAGGTGAAAAACCATACCAGTGTGACTTCAAGGACTGTGAGCGAAGGTTTTCTCGTTCAGACCAGCTCAAAAGGCACCAAAGGAGACACACAGGTTTGTAGGTTCCCTTCTCATTGCTGGCAGTCGTGTACCCATGGGTCAGGATTGATTTTTGTGATTCTCTTCCTTGTTGAATATGGATGAGAGGGTCGACCATGTGTTTATTTTTTTCTAATATTTTTCCCCCTCATCTGGAGTATCCTTTTCTTAAAAAAAAACAAAAAAAACAAAAAAACAAGAAAGAAAGAAAAGGAAATGTCCCACATTTCTCTTGCAAACCACAGCACAGTGAGATCCCACGGCAATGGGCTGGTGACACACCAAGTGTGGGTCGAGAATTGGGGTGGTAAAGAACAGTGTGTGATCGGTAGCGTGTGATTCACTTTTTCAGTCTCTGACACAGCTGAGACCTTCCTGCTGGCGAGATGCTGGAGGCTTGTGGCTAAGGAATGGTTGTTCCCAGGACAGGATCAGGTCCTCAAGGGTTACCGTGCAGTGAGGAGGTTCCTGCTGGGTCTGGGGGACTGGGGAAATCTGAGGGCCAGGCAGACACTGCAGGTGTGACTGGAAATGCTGGGTTCCTCCAGCCACCATGGAGCCAGCCTTGGGGGCCTCACTGTGCCCCACATTGTTAGGGCCGAGGCTAGACCTTCTCTGTCCGTTTAGGTGTGAAACCATTCCAGTGTAAAACTTGTCAGCGAAAGTTCTCCCGGTCCGACCACCTGAAGACCCACACCAGGACTCATACAGGTAAAACAAGTGCGTAAACTTTTCTTCACATTTATTTTTCATTATTTTTTTTTAAAAAAAACTATTGTTGAATGACCTTACTTGTGAGGAGAGAGATTAGAAAAGGACTCATGTAAAAGTTCTAAGATTTAGATTCATTTGAGAGAAAGAACAGTGCATAGTTATCTTTAAGTGATAAATAATAACATTTTTCAAAAAGGGGGGGGGCACAGAGCAGGAGATGTGGAGGGAATGCCCAGAGCATCCAGAATGAAGAGATAAGCTGAGTTCCTACTGTTCTCATTTTGCTGTATCACATTCTTATCACCCTGCTTGATATAATAACAAACCTTACAGAAAAGGCAGAAATTTGAGCAAGCCAAACATTTATTCTCCAGAGAGCTCCCATTCAGGACCCTGTTTGGAAAGCCGATTCTCCTGTTTGGAGAGCTCTGCTGAAAGTTAATGTCCCAGGAGCAGTCTTTGTTTCTGTCAGGCTGACATCAGCACGCGGTATCATTTCCTTCATACCAGTGTGCAGAGGAAACTGTGACATTCACATATCCACTGACTGCTGAGGGGCTTTTATGAGGAATACTCAAGGTTTCTGCTTTTCTCCAAGGCTGATAGACTATGCACCCCTTTATTGCATATTTCCTACCTTTGAAAGGAGGGCCATCGCTCAGGTTATCTCATTTTGTCTTCACAGCATCCTTGTAAGAAGAGTAGGGTAGGCATGTTTTATCCCCATTTTACAGATGAGGACCCTAAGACACACAATGATTAAATGACTCATTCAAAGTCACAGAGCTAATAAGTAATAATGACTCAGTTCTGACTGCTCCCAGCCCACCTCTCCCACTGTCTCCTGTCCTGGAGGAAGAGCTTGAGTTCCCGCAGCATCTAGGGGACAGAGAAGCAGGAGGAAAGTCAAAGCCTGCAGAGTTGAGTTGTAAAGACTGCCAAGAGAAAGGGTGGGATCTGCCCATTAGGAGCCAGAGGTGGGAGGAGGAGCCAGATGAAGAGCAGAGGGACTGTGAGTGGGAGGCGAAGAAAAACATAACATCAGAAGCTCTGGGAAGAGTCCCAGAGTCTCAGCCCAAACAAGCTATGCTTAGAGTCGAGGCACCTGTGTCCCAGAGTTGGTGGGAGATATGGGGTCTTGTCCCCCATCAGGTGCTTTTGACATCGCTTCTTTGGCTTAGTCCTGAACTCACAGTTCAATGGGGAAGAGTTGTCCTTACACACACACACACACACACACACACACACACACACACGAATGATGCCCAGCACAGAATAAATAAATCTTGGCATATATTAAGCAATTAAGCATTAAATAAAAGATGCCGGGAGTGTGGCGCACACTTGTAATACCAGTACTAGGGAGGCTGAGACTGCAGGATCCAGGTTCAAGGTCAGCCTCAGCAACTTAGTGAGGCCTTCTGCAACTTAGTGAGACCCTGTTTCAAAATAAAGAATAAAAAATAGGGCTGGGGGTGTAGCTTGGAGGTAGAATGCCCCTGGGTTCAATCCCCAGCTGCGAAAAATATTAAAAATTAAAAATAAATAAATAAAACTATTTACCCCAACGAGGATGAAGCCTGGAATGAACGTCCAAACACTCCTTATAGATGGAGTAGGCTCAATCTTTTGGCAGAACCATGTCTCAACTAGAATCTTCCATACACAGATTATGCTCTGACTAATACTTTATGGTAAAAGAACAAAATAGTGGGTGAGTGTGGTAGTGCACACCTATAATCCCAGTACTTGGGAAGCTGAGACAGGAAAGGTCATAGGTTCAAAGCCAATCTCAGCAACTTAGCAATGCTCTCAGTAACTTAGAGAGACCCTGTTTCCAAATAATATATAAAATAGGGCTAGGGATGTAGCTCAGAGGTAGAATGCCTCTGGAGATTCAATCCCCAGCACTACAATAACAAACAAAACAAAGCAAAAAAGAAGCAAATAGTGTTCGACTGGTATCATTGATTTATTTTCAAATATCCGTATAAAGATATCAAAGGTAGAGTCACTGCTCTGTTGCTGGACAATGATGCATCAACAACACGCAGGGCGACAATACAGAGGCCCTTGCAGCCTCGTTAAGCCCAATTCCCAACTCAGACAGCAGTAAGGAAACATTTACAAAGTTCACAAATCATTCCAAAAATAAAAATGGAAACAAATATTTTCCCCCTTAATTAAATAGGAATTGCTTAGACATTTCCATGAACTAGACTCATTCCATTTCCCAAGTCTTCTGATTTAAGAATATTTTACTTTTGTAGTACTTCAGTCCTTAGAGCCACTAGAGGCACTGCTGTCCCAGGTTCCAGGCTACCCATTGAGTGAACTAGGGGTTTAGTTCAGGGAAAGACCTGCGGGAGCCGGGGGTGGGTGCCTGCGATGATGTAGCTTGACCTTTGGTAGTTGAACTTGGCCGTATCTCAGCAGCAAGTGTCTCTGACCAGCAATTCTATCAACAGGTGAGAAGCCCTTCAGCTGTCGGTGGCCCAGCTGTCAGAAAAAGTTTGCCCGGTCGGATGAGTTAGTCCGCCATCACAACATGCACCAGAGAAACATGACCAAGCTCCAGCTGGCGCTGTGAGGGTCCAACCGGGGCAGTTCCTTGTCCCAGGCAGGATAGCATGTGAACTACTCTCAAATCTGATTCCTCCTCACTCGCCTCTCCAAGAAGGACATGGCAGTTGATCTTCACCCAACGTCCAAGACAAGGTGCCCATATGACGGGATCCCACCAGGTTCGCCCGGAGGAGTTGGTCTCCACTCGGCCAACTTTTAGTTGACTCACAGGCCCAGAGAAGAGGCTGACAGTGTCGGGTTCATTAAAAGCCCATCACCATTCGGTCTGGATTTTCCAGTGTAAGAAGAGCCATTGTCGATAATGTCCCCCACCCTCCCCTTCTCTTTTCATGCTCATTTTCACTAGGAACAGAGTAGATTGTACCATTTTACATCATGGAATATTTATAGGCCAGGGCATGCGTTTGTGACTGTTAATGTAAACTTTGTCATGGTTTCCATTTACTAACATCAAGAGCAAGAAATAAATCAGAGAGAGCAAGGCACTGGGGGGAGGTGAGAGGGCTGCTAATCTGGAAGGTGGGATGTAGATCTCCCGGGCAACTGACTTTTAAAATGCCTGTGTTTCAAGCCACTGCAAAAAGAATCAGAACTAACCAGTACCTCTGTATAGAAGCCTAGAAGAATCTTACTGTTCGGCTAATCCAATGTTAACATTAGCACAATGCTCTTTAAGAAACTGTGTTTGAAGATCTGAGATTTTGTGTTTTTTATCTTTTTTTCTGAGTTGTGATCAGATATATCTTCAGAGATATGTGTATCTGTATCTCCTCACACGAAGGAAGTGGAATTTGTTTTCATCATTAGGCGTCTAATTTAGAGTGTATTCATCAAGCTGGCTATGTGGCTTCAAGTTGTAAAAATTAAAATGACTTCCACAGAAAATAGGGGCCAGTTTGGAATCTCCACTGTTAAGACTATTCTTGAGTAACTTAAGTAACTTTGGGTCTACATGTATATGTGAAAAAAAGTGGGACTTACTAGTGTGAGGAAATCCATTGTTTAAAGGTGATATGTGGTGTGTGTGTGTGTGTGTGTGTGTGTGTGTGTGTGTGTGTGTGTTTAAGGGAGGGAGTTTATTATTTACTGTTGCTTGAAATTATTGTGTAAATATATATATCTGATAATGATTTGCTCTTTGACGACTAAAATTAGAAAATGTATAAATATTAGGTGCATCACTGTTTGGGTGTTGATCTTACAGTGTATTAATGATAACACTAAAAATGTAACCTGCAGTTTTCACTTTGCTCTCAATTAAAGTCTGTTCAAAAAGAGAGTGACAAGATTCTGTCAGCTTTTATCATGTTCAAATCTCAAGGCCAGTTGAGCCTCTTTTAAGTGGGAAGGAAGATGCCACCGACATTGATGGCTACTAGTGAGCCTGTCTAGGTCCTGACCACAACTTACCTCTCTCTCACAGACTTCAGGAGGGAAATCTGGGCTCAAGTGAGTGCCACCTCCACTTTGCATTATGAAATGATTGTGCTTATCCTGTGGTTGGGTACGTTTGTGCATGGTGTGGTAGGAATTGTGATCTAGGATACGTGTGTGTGTGTGTGTGTGTGTGTGTGTGTGTGTGTGTGTGTATTTTCTTTCCTCCTCCTCTTCCTTTTTCTTTTTTGTAGTACCAGGGATTGAACCCAGGGACATTCTTTCTCAGAGTTATACCCCCTTTTTATTTTTTGTTTGAAAACAGGGTCTTAATAGGTTGCTGAAGCTGGCCTCAAACCTATGATCTTCCTGTCCCAGCCTCCCAGGTACTGGGATTACAGGCCTGCCCCACCATGCTTGTGGTTAGGATATATTTCAGATTAAAAGAGAACACAAAGGTGCTAATGATAACTGATCATTACAAAAAGCTCAGAGCATCCCTGGGATCAGGAGAGCATATGCTGTACACCGAGTACAACTGAATTTACAGCTGTAGTTGCTATAAATCTGCTCAGCAGGTGGAAAACTGCTTAGACTTCCCAGAGCAGCTGAGTGTGAAAGCAAAGATCTATAAACTCCCTTTATGATTCTGGTATACGGTTTTTTCATTGTAAATAAGATTAATTTGGTGTGGCCCCTTTGAGCTCCATTTTCTTGGTGCTTATAAACATTTTAGGTTTTGTTTTCTCATTTAAAATGTGTCTTAGCTGGGCATGGTGGCACACACCTGTAATTCCAATACTCATAGGCTGAGATATGGGGAATCACAGGTTCTTGGCCAGCCTCAGCAACTTAGCGAGGCCCTCTGCAACATGGTGATACCCTGTTTCAAACTAAAAAATTTAAAAGGACTGGGGGTGTAGCTCAGAGGTAGAATGCCTCTAGGTTCAATCCCTAGTGAGACACACACACACACACACACACACACACACACACACACACAGAGTAAATAAGTAAAATTAAAATGTGTCTTGAGCAGATAGAAGCTCAGCCATGAAGAGTTTTTGACATTGAAATGCAGCTCAAAGTTTGGGCAGTCTTAAAGTCCGGTCTGAAGGCCCCCTCTTCTCTTACATCTGGCTCTTGCATCACTGTTAATTATAGCGAGTGTGGTGACTCACGTATATCAGCCATTTTTATCTTTTCCTGCCAGAAGACAGCATTTCTCTGGAGAAACTCAGAACAAGCATGGCAAACGTCAGCAAGTCAGAGCAAATTTCACAACAAAAACCCAGTCACATTGTTCCCACTGCTCAAGGAAGACCAGGGATTTTGACCACCCCAGCACCGTAGCTTGCAGCAAAGACCATGGACTTTGGGTAGGAGAGCAAATCTGGGTTCAAATTCCAAGTCCCCAGCTCCCTCATCTGTGAAGTGGGAACAAGAGCCCCTGCTTGATAGGGTCACAGTGAAGATTAAATTAGAAACTGAAGTATGAAAACCATCTAGTATATAGCAAAGGCTTCTAAGGATGATCCAGGAAAGCCATTACCTACTAACTCACCTGCCCATTTCTTTGACCTCCCACTCCCTCTTGCAGTGTCTAGGCATCCTCACAGGGCAGCTCCGCAAGGCAACAAAAAGCTCATCTCCTGAGCCCTAGACCAGGGGAAGCCCTGCAGCACTTGGGCTCCTTGACAGTCCAGCACAGAGACCACCTCTTGCTTGCTGTGTATCCTGTGTGAAACACCTGGTGAACAGGTGTTTCTGAGCCTCATGGTGTGGACCCTCGCAGACTGTCGGGGCTCAACAAATGGGCGTTGATTAATGAAAGCTCCATGTGGCATTTTTCCATCCTGCTTGACTCTAGTGCTTGGTTTAGGGTATGGTTGTAAACTCTGGATTCCCTCTACTGGATCTTCCTGGGCTGTTCACCTCTCACCTCTGAATTTCTTTAGCATTCAGAGTATGCATCATTAAAGCAGCACCTTATATCAGTGAGGTGCTTTCCTAGCGACAACCCTATAAGGTTGGCAGGGCAAGTGTTATCTGCACTTTGCAGATGAGGACGTTGAGGCTTAGTGAATGTAATTGGCTGAGGCAAGTCTTGGTCTTTTCTGTCCAAGTTTCCTCCCAAAATATGCTTCATGTAGACTTATACTCTGCTCCATTGCCTCATGACTATAAATCACATCTTCCCAAGCGTGTGAGCATCTGGAGGAAAGATCTTGTCCTTTTCCTGCATTACTTATGCCAGGGCTTCTCAACTTTGACATCCATCCACATCACCTGGGAGGTTTGCTAAGGTGCAAAACTTGTGGCACAGGGCCTGAGCATTTGCATTCAAACCATCTCCCTGGTGATTCCCACCCAGCTGGGTTGTGGACAGCACTTAATATAGCAAGGACCTACAGGGTGGGCTCAATAAATACTTGCTCAAAGATGACACACAAGATTTGCACTTGGCAATCCCAGGATGAAACAACCCTCCTAGTCCTTGAGAATGGCCATAAAGGGGGCTCAGGGACCCGTTGCAGTGATCCATGGGGCTGTGAGTGGGTCAGACATTCCTGTGGAATGTGGCCAGTGGAACTGTGTACCAGCCCACGTGAAGCCATCCATGAGATTAATTTTCAAACATCCCATCTTCTGTCAGTGACTTTCCCCAAGCAGGAGGAACTTCCCTAGGTAAGATCAAGTGTGGTGAAGGGCCACACCTGCATATACAATCCATGTACCTCATTGGGGCACATGTCTTGGTAACGGGATGCTGACTCTGTGTGTGTGCGTGCGTGCGTGCACATGTGTGTGTGCGTGCACATGTGTGTGGGGGGGGGTACTGGGGATGGAACTCGGGCATTCTACCTCCGAGTTACACCCCCACCTCTATTTTTTATTCTTTATTTTGAAACAGGGTCTCACTAAGTTGCAGAGAGCCTCACTAAGTAGCTGAGGCTGGCTGTGAACCTGCGATTCTCCTGTCTCAGCCTCCCAAGTACTGGGATTACAAGTGTGCACCACCACTCCTGGCTGGGCATTGACTCTTGACACCCTGCTTTACAGCACCCATATGCTGAAATCATCTGGCTTTGGAGAGGATCTCTTCCCTGAGACCCAGCAGCCTCACTGGCAGGCAGGGGGTCCCCACATCATGCCCTGCTGGGAACCACCTGCTTATTGGTCTTGGGTACCAAACAGCAAAGGCAGTGGCCCCTGGGGCCCTGCCCCTCCTGCAGGTGCTCACACCACACTGAACTTGGACCAGCCATTGTGTCATAAGTGTGTGTGCGTGTGAATGTGTGTGTAGAACATGGTTCTCAACCCCGAGGGATGCTTGGCCATGTAGGAAGACATTTCGGATCATCCTCACGGGGGCAGGGGTGCCACTGGCATCTGCTGGGCAGAGACCAGAGATGCTGCAGTGCCCAGGACACCCCTCCCTTCCCCAAAGAATTATCTGGCCTGGAATGTCAGTGCTCTGTGGGTTGGGAGGCCCTGGTGTAGACCAGGGGAGTCACTTCCCCAGATAGAATTGTCACCAGGTTAGAGGGGAGATGGGACACAGTCCTTGGCTGGCCTAATAATTGCTGTCCAGTCCCTCTTTAGTCTACTTCTTTTGGATTAACCGACTCTTGGGAGACATCTTGCTTTGAAGTCTCTAGGCAGGCCAAGCGGCTTGGAGGAATTTCTGAGAGGTCAGTGCTTAAGAACCTCCAGAAGGAGAAGAAGTCCTAAAGAAAGTATGAAGGCCTTGGCTGTTTTCATTCATGTCTTTGCTTCTAGTGACCACTTTTTTAATTAAGTGATTGAAATCTGTGCAAATATTTATTGATAGAATTGTGTGTGTGTGTGTGTGTGTGTGTGTGTGTGTGTGTGTGTGTGTGTGTTTGGTACTGGACATAGAGCCCAGAGACATTGTACTGTCAAGCCACACCCCCAGCCCTATTTTTTATTTTGAAACAGGGACTTGTTGAATTGCTGAGGATCTCGCTAAATTGCTGAGGCTGGCCACTAACCTGTGATCCTCCTCTCTCAGCCTCCCAAGTACTGGGATTATAAGTGTGTGCCACCATGCCCAGGCTTATTTGGTAAAATCTTTAAAAAGTGAACACAAATTTCCATGATAATGGCCACACCTGGTGGAATTTCTATTGCCATTTGATGCTATGCTGAGAAAGGAGTAGTTTCTGTGCAAGGCTATGGGCTTTGCTTCATTTTTCAAGCAAAAATCCTGATTCTATGGTTTTTTGTTTGTTTTTTGTGGTACTGGGGATTGAACTCAGGGGCATTCTATCTCCAAGCTATACCCCCAGCCCCATTTTTTATTCTTTATTTTGAAACAGGGTCTCACTAAGTTTCGGAGTGCCTCACTAGGTAGCTGAGACTGGCTGTGAACCCAGATCCTCCGGTCTCAGCCTCTCAAATGCTGGGATTACAAGCATGCACCACCACGGCTGGCGATTCTATGTTTTTAGATTGGTTTCTAAAAGGAGAGAGAGCTGGGCATGGTGGCTCATGCTTGTAATCCCAGTACTTGGGCGGCTGAGACAGGAGGATCTGGGTTCACGGCCAGCCTCAGCTACTTAGTGAGGCTCTCTGTAACTTAGTGAGACCCTGTTTCAAAATAAAGACTAAAAAAATAGGGCTGGGGATGTAGCACAGAGGTAGAATGCCCCTGGATTCAATCCCCAGTGCCCCCCCCCCCCAAAATGATAGGAGGGGAGAGAGAGGAGAAAGCAAAGAAGAGTGAGTGTCACCTGGCTGGAAAGCCAGCAGCCCACCCCAGCAGCCACACACAGGCAGGACCAGTGCCCAGGTTTTTCCCAGACCTCCTGAATATGGTTGGGGTGCAGGGGCTGTGAGGGGGGCGAGGTCACACTCCTGCAGATGAGCATCCAGAAGGTGGCCCTGACATCATGCAGGTATGAGTGGAAGCCTCGACAGAGACGACTGACGTGAGCAGCTAAGGCTGACCAAACCAGCCAAGAGGGGAAGAGACAGAGTTTGATGGAGCAGGGGAGGATTGAAGGATGGTTTAGGGGCAAGCCCAATGAGGGAGGTGGTTGGTTTCTCCCCCTTGCTTCTCCCTAGGAGCATGGGTGATGCTGACAGTGGGCAGCAGGATGACCTGACACCGGGGACTCCAAGGCCCATGGAGAAGGTGGCTGGATCCCAGGAGAAAGAAGGAGGAGTGAAAATAGGAAGCCGAGACAGATGAGGAATGAGGTGCAGGTGTTGGCGAGGTCTAACAGGAAGAGGGGGCTTCTGTCTGGCAGGGCCTGACCTCCATGTGAACCTGAGCCAGCACCATCACCCTCAGGACTTCACAAGTGGGTGTGCTCTAATGATAAAAGGCCAGTAACAGTGCACGGGATCCGTTAAATTGTGTGCCCACTAGCGCCATTGTCCGAACATCGAAGAACCCACTTTATAGATGAAGAAACTGAGGCTCCAAGCAATATCTCATCCAGGGTGATGCAGTTCATGTCTGTGGCACAGTCAAGATTTTAACTTGTCTCTGTCTCTGAGTCCACTTTTTTTTTTTTTTGTATTGAGGATTGAACTCAGGGGCATTCTATCTCTGGGCTACACCTCCAGCCCTATTTTTACTTTTTATCTTGAAACAGGGTCTCAGTAAGATGCTGAGGGCTTTGCTAAGTTGCTACAGCTGACCTCAAACTTGTGATTCTCTTTTCTTAGCCTCCCAAGTACTGGGATTACAGGTGTGTGCCACCAAGCCGCTGAGCTCACACTCTTAACTCCTACATTGTAATGAGTTTTTCCCCTATTACAGGGCTTGCTGACCCCCCCAGCCAGAGGAGCAGGACCCCTGAGAGGACGCAGCAGCCCCACCCACCTTGCCACTCACTGGAAGGGCACTCAGGGTGCCCGCCACGTGCCCAGAAGCAGGACAGGCATGATGGGCAAAGTGTCCCCTCCTGCCATGTCCAGCTGTTCAGCCTGATTTTAAAATGTGTTTTCATTCAATATTTTATATTAAATACCGGAACTCAAGAAATGACATAGCATAATGTCTCCGGACAGTGATAAAAGGAGAAAATTGAGAAACATATTTAAAAAGTTCAAGGTCAATGATTTATTTCTAAAAGCAGCATCCTGCTTTTCCAAAGAGCTCTCTGTCAGAAGGAGCTGGCCCAGGAGGAAGCGGGTGGCTGATAGTGACGATGGGGCGGGAGAATTGTGTCTCTGTGGATAAGATTGTCCATCTTCTCAGCAGGCAGCCACCATTCTTTCTGTGTGTGTGTGTGTGTGTGTGTGTGTGTGTGTGTGTGTGTGTGTGTTGCTAGGGATTGAACCCAGGAACAGTCTACCTCCAAGCTACACTCCCAGCCCTATTTTATTTTTATTTTGAAACAGTCTCACTAGGTTGATGAGAGTCTCACTACTTGCTGAGGCTGTCTTTGAACTTGCAATCCTTCTGTCTCAGCCTCCTAAGTACTGGGATTATAGGCATGTACCACCATGTCTGGCTAAGGCAGCCCCCACTCTTGTAAGACATGCCTGAGTCCTTACTGTCCAGACAAAGAAGGCCAGCAAGTCTTCAGAGATGTCTCCTGAGCTCTAAAAAATGTAATAATCCATGTCAGCAGCCTATGTCTCCCAGCGTGGCCACAGCTGTCCTGGCAGCCTTGCCCTGCAGACCTCTGCCCTGGCAGGAGAAGCCGCGGTCCTGGTCAGAGCTTACGGTCACCCTGTGGGGGCTAGACGGGTCAGCATCTGGCACGTCCCAGAACGGTGCTGTGATGCAGAGTTCACCTCCTCTAGTGGATTCCCTCTTGTTGAACATGCCTTCGAATTCACTGGCCGACAATACGAAGTGTGTTCTGAGAGAATCTGATGATGCCACATGGAGAAGAGGTGCTGCCATTTTGAGACAGGGCTTACCAGGTCCTAGGAAAAGCCCCTGAGGAAAAGACCCGCCCACCACACACACACACACACACACAGCTGGGCACAAGACACAACAGGTTCTGCTTGTTGATCCAATCCTTGGCCAAGGAAGAGGGTTGGGCCTCCAGGTCCTCCAGCAGGTGGGAGCATCCCAGCGGGGCTCTGCCGCTCACTCCTGTGAGCCCGGAAACACCTTCCAAGTTCAGGGTCTCAGCCCAGGGAGCAGAGCCATTCAGCCTCCAGAGTTCAACCCGCATGTTCTCAGTCACAAAGTGAGTATCTCAGCTACTCAGAAAGGACTGAGGCAGAGCCTGGCCCAGTCCCGGCCTGCACTGCCCTGTGCTGCTGCCACCTACCACCGAGAGGAGAGGCGGGCTGTGCGGATTCAGCAGGCAGGAGTGGGGGTCAGTCACTGACAAACTCCTGTCCCACAATTGTCTCCGCCTTCCTCCTTTGACCTGCAGGTGTCAGGAAGCTAGAGGGACTGGGGTGACCAGGA
>PVLC010028135.1:0-10783 GCA_004027655.1 Graphiurus murinus
AGAGGAGGAGGAGGAGGAGGAGGACCAGCAGCAGCAGCATCTGTGGTTCTTTATTGTCCTAATTTATTTCCCTCAAACACTGACTCTGAGGCAAAGATTTGTGTGCAATTGTTGATCCCCAGAAGCATTGGTAGGGAGAGGGAGTCAGACATGGAAGGGAAGGAAGTGAACACAGGGCATTTATTGAGCAGGTGTATTGAGGGTTATCGCATCCACCACTGGTTGAAGATTACTCCTGGGGGCATTTACCTCTAGCACTTCTGTCCTGGCCTGAACACAAGTCAACAGGAAGCTCTCAGATAGAGAGTTACAGGTGCTTGACATAAGAAATCAACAACATGTACTAGTATGGATAGCACTGAAACAAAGTGGGGCACTGATGACCATTAGAGTCACTCTTTTGGATATACCCTTGCCCATATCTCCAACTATTGTACTCCGTAGTAAAGTCCCAATCCTGTTGAACCCAATCTCTGCCTAAACTGAGCAGCTGAATATGGTTGGAGAAAAGCTGGCTGCCTCACACTAAAATATTCACCAACATCAAGTGAGGTTTTGTGTGTGTGTGTGTGTGTGTGTGTGTGTGTGTGTGTGTGTGTGTTACTTGAGATTGAACCCAGGGGCGTTCTACCTCTGAGCTACAACGCCATCCCTATTTTATTTTTATTTTGGAACAGGGCTAAGTGTTTTTTATTTTGAAACTCATGAAGTTGCAAAGGGCCTCACTAAGTTGCTGAGGCTGACTGCAAAACTATGATCCTCCTGTCTCAGCCTCCCAAGTACTGGGATTACAGGCATGTGCTATCACATCTGGCTTCAAGTGAGTCTTTACCCTCTGAGACATCAATTTCAAACTTTATCATCTCTTGTCAAAACTGCATAACTCCATTTCTCCTCATATTTGGTTCTTTTTGCTCATTGTTTCCCTAGGGAAATAGATGCTATCAGAAGAGAGCTTTCATGTTTCTGACCATACATCTAAACACCTACTGACATCTACTCAGAAACTGTCTGCCTTCTCTTGAATTACCATCGATTGATGTTTGGCATTTTTTTTCACTATTGCCCTTTAAAGAGTTATTTTAGATGTGTTCCTAATTGACACATGAAAATTTAATAACACAGGTATACTATATGCCTGTTCATGTACTGCATGTATACCTCTGCTCTATACATAAGAAGAGTGAGAATCAATTTTTGCCCTCATTGGGAATGCATGCAATAGGTGGACCATCCATGCTATTATGTCAGGCTGGACCCTCCACTGTGCACTGGGTCCATCGCCTCTCACTAAGATGACATCATTCTCACCATTATCTACTTCTTATATTGTCATTTCTCCCTTTCTACTAGACTACTCCCTTCAACCTACAAAATCATCATGTGGTTCATCTTATTAAAATCCTTCCTTAAAACCTCATCTCCTTTCATTTATCTGTCCTAATTCTCTATTTCTCTTCCCTTTTACAAAAAATTCACAGCAGCCAGCGTCATCCACCAGATAGGTGATTGAAGATGTCTCCAGAAAATGCCAGCACTAGTCTCAGGTCTCAGATATTCTTTTCATCACCTTCCCCAGAGCTAAAGCATGGATAAGCAACTGGAGATCATCTGGACAAAAATCCAACCCCAGTCCCACTTAGCTGAACTAGGCGGTCACCCACATGACCTTGCTTTCACTTCAATTGGAAATGTTCATTGTGGCTTCTTCATCTTGGGCAGGTTATTTGACCTCAATTGGGACCTCTGTTGTTTATGAGAAATACATCATCTTTATAGGGTTATTGGAAGATTAAATGAGGTAAAATGAGCTCTAATAACCTAAAAAATAACAGGAGGCAATAGGTGTTGCCTGTCTTCCTTTCCCTGACCGCTTCCACACCACCTCCCACATTCCCAGTTGAATTGGAAGTTCATCTGAGGGAAGGAATAATACCTACCACTCCTTTCTATTCTTCAGAGCCTATAGGATGGACTTTGCTTGTAAAGTTTAGTAAATGGTTAGTTTTTGTACTGTCAGTTATTTTTCCCTGAGTTGGACCAGATATACAAATGCTTTCAAAGCAAAATAATTAAGAACTTTGTTAGTTGAAGACCTCTTGATGTACAGCTCTTAAATATATATTGTATTAAGAGCTGGGGATGTAGCTCAGTGGTAGAGCACCCCTGGGTTCCATCCCCAGCATGAGGTGGGGCAGGGAGGGGGAACAATGTGGCTCCTCTTTGTGTGTTCAACTTGATCTCTTTCCAGACCTCTGCACCCTCTCTCCTTACTTCTGCCCCACTCCCATCCAGACATGCTTCTCTCACATTTAGATCTTTACACAAGTGTTATTCTTTGCTTTCTTGGCTCTTTGTCTGGTTAAGTCCTAGCAGTATCTTCTAGAGTTCACTACCAAGACCAGGTGAACTCTTCTTTTTTTCTAACAGAATAGAAGACCATGGAGGGCAAGGACTGCGTCCTAATCTTTGTCTTCCCGGTGCAGTGTACAGTCCCTAATATGGATTAGGCTTTCGAACAGCATTTGTTGAATGAACAGGGAACTTAGCATCTTTTACCTGAAATTATAGGACATCATGAGACAATTGTTTCATTAGTTCAATGAAATATTTTATATACCAGTAAGTGGTTAAAATAGCAGTAGGGCTGTACATTTACCAGGTAAACCTTAGGAAGTCAATATCCACTAATAATTCATTATAAAAGGCTTGGTAGAATCTTGTAAACTACTGGGCAGCATATCTGACAGAGTATAATGATAAGAGATAATTTTAGAATAAAGTTATGATTTTAAGAGCAGTAGAGAAACATACATGAATGCTCTGAGCAGCATTTTTCATAAGAGGAATAAAAAGTAGAAACAACTCAAATGCTCATTAACTGACAAATAGATAAACACAATGTGGTATGTCCATATAACCAAGTATTATTCCGCTCCAAAAAGAAATGAAGTACTGACACATACTATACCATGTATGAACTTTAAAAATATGCTAAGTGAAAAAAGCTACTCATAAAAAACCCACACACTATATGATTCCACTTAAACACAACATTCAGAATAGGCAACTTTATAAAGGCAAAGAAGTAAATCAGTAATTGGCTAAGGTGTAGGGCAGGTGGGGTGAATGACAACAGTATGGGGTGTATTTTGGGGGTGATAAGAATGTTCTAAAATTAGATTGTAGTGATGGTCACACAGCTCTGTGAATATGCTAAGAATAACTGAATTGTACAGTTTCAATGATTAAAGTTTACGTATGTGAATTATATCTCAATAAAACTATTTAAAAAAGTTGTAGAGAACATTTGATACAAAGTTAAACCTGAGTGGGCTGTGAAAAAATAATTTTCTATATAATTTTTTACTAGTAATAGTTCCACTTTGTGCTTGTTGGTAAATGAAAAAAAAAATCTCTAAAATCTAGGCCTTTGAAATCCTGTGCACATAGACCAGGAAGCCCTGGTCAGTATTGATCACCAATGGGTAAGAAGTCATGATTACAGGATGTTAATGAGACCAGTAGAGCTGATGCTATATTATGAACCCAAGGGAGAAAGGTGTAAATGAAGTGATTGAAAAGATTTTTTGAAGGGCATAGCACAATTAGGACAAAAACAGCAAAATTACATTTATAGAGGAAAATGTAAGCATGTGCCTGGAAACTGACAGCTGATAACAGGATGGTATTTAGTACACCTTTCTCTCTGGCTAGCTGTCACATTCAAGGAGTCTTTGTTTCCAGCATCAGTGTAAGTGGGTGTTGTTGGAAGGAGTCTGATCTTGGGTTTAAGACACCAGCATTCAGTCGGGCATGGTGGGGGATGCCTGTAATCCCAGTACTTGAGAGGCTGAGACAAGAGGATCACAGGTTCATGGCCAGGCTCTTTAGTGAGGCACTCTGAAACTTAGTGAAACTCTGTTTCAAAGTAAATATTAAAAATAGGGCTGGAGGTGTAGCTCAGAGGTTGAATGCCCCTGGGTTAAATCCCTAGTATCCCAGGGTGGGAGTGGGGAGGGGGAATACACCAGCATCCAGTTCTAGCTTTCTCACTTATTCACCTTTAAACAAACAACTATTGTAAGCTGTGCCCATCAGCTTTTCAATGCGGTGACCAAAATACCTGACAAGAGGTACTTATAAGAGGAAAGATTTATTTTGGCTCACAGTTTCCCAGGTTCAGTCTATGGTCAGCTGGCTCTAAGACAGAGACATCATGGTAGAAGGGTGTGGCAGGGAAAACTGTTTAATTTCATGTCAGCGGGAGGGGGCAGGGACAAGGGACACATATAGTCCCCACAGACACTCTTCCATTGACCCACCTCCTCCAGTCATGCACCACCCCCTATAGTTACCACCCAGTAAATCCACTCATGTTTTTAATCCACCAAATGACTGTACCCACTGACGAGGTGAGAACCCTTGTGATTTAATTATTTTACCTTTGAACATTGCTGCATTGCTAACATATGATTTTTTTTTTTTTTTTGAGGGACATTCCATCTCCAAATCATAACATAAACCTACTGTATGCCAGGCACTGCACTTAACTCTGGTGACCCAAAGGTCAAAGACACAGATTCTACCTCCAGGATACTGCTGTTCAGGGAAAGAAAATACAAAAGACAACAAGAAGAAAAAATGCTGCGACAGGGACGAGAGGACCTTTTCCATCTTGAGGAACAAGGAAGGAAGGGGTAGGAGGGAGAGAAGGTTAACCACAATGTTAAGTCAGTTTGTGTCCTTGTTAACTCTATGCTGTCCCGTAAGCATATCAGCTCCTTGAGGAAAAGGGACCTTTTTTTTTTTTTTTTTTAAATCATATTCATTTTTAAAAAGTAGCTTTATTGACATGTAGTTCACATACCACAAAACTTACTCATTTAAAGTGTACAATTCAGTGGTTTCTAATATGTTCACAAAGCTGTGTAATCATCACCACCATCTAATTTTAGAACCTTTTCATTATCCCAGAAGGAAACCCTGTTCCCATGAGCAGTCACTTCCCATCCTGTCCTCTTCTTCTCTCACACCTCACCAACCACTTATCTACTTCCTGTCGTTACAGATTTGCCTGTTTCGGATGTTTCATAGAAATGGAGTTATAGACTATGTGGCGTTGGTGACTGACTTCCTTCACTTTTCATAATATTTCAAGTTTCAAGATTCATCATCTGGGAGCATGCCTGGGTACTCCACTCCATTGCATGGATGAATCACATTCCATTGCATGGATGTGCCACTCTGCTTGTCCATTCAGTGGCCAGAGCCCATTTGGGTTGTTTCCACTTTTTGGCTCTTAAAAATAACGGTGCTATGAACATTTGTGCTTTTGCATGGACATATATTGCCATTTCTCTGGTGTATATACCTAGAAGTGGAATCACTAGGTTATATGATTGCTGTATTTAATCTTTTGAGAAACTGACAGATTATTTTTCAAAGTAACTTCATCACTCCCATCAATAATTCCAATTTCTCCACATCTTTGATAACACTTGTCATTTTCTGTCTTTTTGTCTATAGCCATCTTAGTGAGCATAAGTGGCAATTTTATTAATTTTTGTATCCCTACTGCCTCAAAGACAATTTGGCACAGGTAGATACCCAAATTTAGTTGCTGAGTGAAAATATGGTGGACATTTGGAGGTTCCCCAGTAACTGATTCCCTTTCATTTGTTTGGAGAGTTCCCTAATGATTATTGCAGAGAAACATATACCAGTTATAACATAGAAAAACAAGCAAGCAAGCAAGCATACAACCCCAACAAAAAAGCCCAGCTCTTTACTTTCCCAACCCTATTTGCAAAGTAGAGTATGGAACATATGCTAAACTTGGTCAGCCTAATGGATCTGCATCAGGCTTCAGAGAGGAAACTCAAGTAATGCAAAGTAGATTTGGTGGGGAATTCAATGCCTCTAATAGCAGGCACTGCAGCCACATCTGGCTTGTGTGAGTGGTGGGTGGTATGTGTCCAGAGCCTTTGTATCAGAAGTGTAAGCTGAGGTGTCCTGTGTGGAATAGGGGCGGTTCTGATGTTTGCTTCTCTCCCCCAATCTTCTGTGCTGTGTCTTGGCTGCTACCCAGCCATTTTTGTTCTTGCTTATTGTCTGAGCCTGTTTCTACAGCCTTCCCAGCCATTGTGTCAACCACAAACTTCCTTTCTCCTTAAGTCAGCCAACACCAATTTCTTCTGTTGCTCTTAAATAAGAATGCTAGCTGTTACAATGAGTACAGTACAGAACACACAGGTGTATGCGTGTGTGTGTGCATGCATGGGTGAACGGATGGAAAGCTCAACAGATAGATGAATGGTGCAACATGGAAATAGAGTTTTGAATGACAAGAAAAGACTGGTCAGGTACAAAGGGGCAGACATAGTCCAGTTGAACCAGAGGCACAGCATAGGTGCTGGGGAAAAACAGGGCATAAGGTAGGAAAACTGTAAGGAGCTCAGTCCATCTGTGGTACATGCAAAGTGGAGAGTATTGAGATGAGAAAGTACAGAGACTGGCCTGGGACAGATTATGAAGAATCTTTTAGGTTATGTTAAAGGGTCTTGGTTTTATTGTAGGAAGCAAAAAGGGCAACTATTAATTTAATCAAGGTAGTGATATCAGATTTCTATTTATAAAATATGCTACTTCAAAAAAAAGGAAATTCCGCCGGGTGTGGTGGCACATGCTTGTAATCCCAGCATTTGGGAGGCTGAGACCGGAGGATCCGGGTTCGAGCCAGCCTCAGCTACCTAGTGAGGCCCTCTGCAACTTAGTGAGACCCGGTTTCAAAATAAAGAATAAAAAATATGGCTGGGGATATAGCTCAGAGGTAGAATGCCCCTGAGTTCAATCCCCAGTATGGCAAAAAAAAAAAAAAAAAAAAAAAAAAAAAAAAGGAAATTCTGGCAGTAGGGAAGAGAAAAAATTGGAGAGGAGCAAGACTAGTGTCAGAAATACCAATTAAGGAGCAACAGCAATAGTTCCAATGAAAGATGGTGAAAGTCTGAATCAAGTTAGTGATCTTGGAGAGGAAACAATTGATCTGAGACATATCAAGGAGATAGAGCCAAAAGGAATTTTACCATAGATGAGTCCAAGGTTTCTGTTTAAGTAGATTGGGTAGGTGGTGATGTCGTTTATGCATGCCTTCATTCAACAAAAACATAGTGCTTATTGTGGTAGGTGCTAAGTATAATGCAGTGAATAAAACAAATCTGGATCTACCTTTGCTGTGGTAACTGTTACCCTATATATGGCTCAGTTTATGTGTATTCTCAGATATCCTGGGTTCTCGACCTCTTGTTGTCTCAGCTGCCACCAAGAGCATTAAGTCTCCTATGGTTTGACTGCCTGAGTACCATCAGCCACATGCCAAGAGTTTATCATCTTTGGGCTGTAGGACACAAGACCTGGCTTTCTGAGTGGCTATGGAAGAATATGGATAACACAACAGGAAATGAGGGAAACTAAACTCTGTGAATGAACTTATTTTATATACTTTTATTGGTACATTGTAATTATACATCTTAGTGAGTTTCAAAGTCATACAAACATGCACACAGTCTTGGTTTGTTTTCCTTCAGGTCCTACCTGACTCCCCACCAGTGAGATTGGTAGTGATACATTCATAAATGGACACAGCATAATCGGAATCGTTTCTTTCATCAGTTCTTCCTTTTCCCTTCCCCACGTACTTCTCTATATCCCCTTCTAATACTCTACTGGTCACTTTCCTCAACTGTCTAAAGTCCCTTTGGTTTCCTATTTCTTTCTAGCTTTTTGTGGATGAACTTTGACCAACAAGAGATAGGAGACATGGTGATAATGTTATTTCTTTCTTTAGACTATTCCAAGGCACGATTTCTCCATACTGCCTGTCTGGAGATGTCCTGTATAGCCAAGTGTTTGCACTTGCCAAGAAGCGGGCTGCATTTCTTCAAGGCTTGTCCTGGAGCAGTGTTTAGTGCAACAATGCACAGCTATGCAGTGTTTTCATTCTTCCTTGTTTCCCCCCTCAGTACTGCTGTCTTGGATTATATTTCATAAACAAAATACCACCACTTAATCCTTCCCCCTCAGGCTCTATCTTCTAGGAAACTGGGCTGTTTTCCAGATAGGAAAACAGAAGGAAATGGTCAGTTCAGTTTTAACATGCTGCCTGAGTGAACTTGAGTAAAAATTACCCATCTATTAAAAAATATTTATTGAGTATCACAATGTATGCTTGGATTAAAGATTCTATGGTGAACCGAATAGACATGCTTTAGTTAGAGATATTATAGTGAACAAGGTAGACATATTTTCTCCTTTTGGAGAGCTTACATTCAGTGGGGAGGGGCGACAGATGATAAATCAGTACATAAACAACTAGTGATATCCAGATAGTGATAATTTTGAAAACTTTTAAATGTGATTTGATAGAGTGGTGTGTGTGTGTGTGTGTGTGTGTGTGTGTGTGTGTGTGTGTGTGTGTTTTGAATGAATGCTAGTCTACACAGGGGCAGGGGTCAAGGTAGTCAAGGTGGTCAAGATAACAGAGAACAGGTAGAGGAAAAAGCCTTCTCCAGAAGGAAGAGCAAGTGGTTGGAAGGATGTATCTGGAGACAAATACATTTGTCTCATTAGGGATGTATGTGTGAGCAGGAAATTTGCCTGTTTTCAATGTGAAATAGCTGGTGAGTGAAGACATACGCATAGAAAGCAATAGGAATCGGGAGACTGAAAAGTGGCAGCGGTTCAGGATAGTTGTTTTGCAGCATAGGTGTGGGTGCAGATGAGGGATAGGGAGAAGAGTTAGTGGACAGTGCTAGAGAAGAAAACAAAGATATATATTCATAATCCCTGGCACTATGTGATCATAGGACTTTGGGGAAGTCCAGCCCTCAGTTTCCATAACTGTAAAAGAATATTAAACCGGGCTCCATGATTCTATGAAGACAAGAAGATGATATGAAACCTCTATGTAGTGATATAATTTTTCCCTTGAAGCCCATCATTGAAGTCTTTAGGACCCAATTGTAGTTGGCTCTCTCCCACCATTAATTACATTCCAGCCTCTCATCAGCTAACACAATTGTCAGACTCCTTGAGCAAGGTCTTTTTTCATAGTTAAGGACTGTTTATAGTAAGGACAAACAATTGGGGCTCATTAATTCAATGATTAGGACACTGATTATGCATCTATTGTCTACTGTAATCAGCTATGTTAAATAAGCTCTTCAGTCTTCATCAGAGCAATTATGCTAATATGCTTGAAAATCTCCAACAGTATTACACCTTCATACACTTATTCTGCCTAGCAGCAGCCTGGCTTAGTCAATATTGTCACCCACAGACAATTATTATCAAGGCATAAGACCCTATTGTTGGTATATAACTATCACATTATCCTCCCTCACACTAGAACTTCAACAATTCGTACATTGTATTTTCAGGGTTTAGACATTTGGCTGCCTTGTTTAGTCTTTTTCCAAAATATGTAGATCTCAGATAATACTAAAATGTCTTCATGGGAGTTCTGATTGCATTGGAATTGTATTATAATTTTCCAAGTAATATTTGAATAATTATTGGATTAGTTATTTAATGATCCATTTAACAATGATCACTTATAGCTTTACATGTATAGACAAAAATATGACAATACAATCAATGCCTGGAAAATAATGAGAAATATAACTTGCTTTACCATATATTTTCTCTCAATCAGAGCAACTTCTTTCAATCTTTCTCTTTAGTTCTAAAAACCCTATCTGTATGTCTCATTTTCTTGAGTGACTTTGGTAAAGCATGAACAATTTCTACTATGACCAACCGATACTTTTATGGTAGGTACATAACAGATACCTAATGAACACCTGTTGGATTTAATGTTTTTTTTTTTCCCTTGTATATATCTTATTCTTGCCTCTAGCATTTCCCATCAGGTGTTAAGTACTTTATATTTTTATCAAAAACGAGCATGTAAGGTGTGTGTGTGTGTGTGTGTGTGTGTGTGTGTAGAGGCATGTGCACATGTCAACATAAATTTATATAAAACATGACATCTCATTGTACTGATACACAATTCCACCTGATGTTGGAGTTTTTCATTATAATTTACAATAAAAGTAGCCATATGAGTTGTTCTTTACAACTTTATATAGGTTATCTCATGTAACCATTGTCCTTTCAGTTGCAAATAACTGGATCTGTCCATAAAATGGAAGCATTCGCTGCAAACTTAGTCCCACTATTATGAGCAAATAAAGAAAGTGGCTGTTGACAAGAGACCCAGCAGTTGTACTGAGGGCAACTACAAACTGGAAGGATGGGGCGAAACTGTGTAAGTATCATTTTTTCCCTGTTATACAAATGCTGTATTTCACCTTTCTTCAATTACTTAGTCTTTTGGTGAGTGCACGGGAAGGTAAATGATAGTAAGCTGTTCTTGGCTTCAGGAGTTTACAATCTAGATGTGGAGACAAAGTATACACACATGAGAAGAAACCATTCAGGACTAAATTAATGGATCAAAATATTAATCAGAGCAAAGTCAAGGTATGTGCATCCTTCTGACTATAAGAGCAAAAATTCATGATTGAGCGATAATACCTTTGGGCTGGGGTAGCCAGGTAGGGATTTACAGATTTACCAGACAGGAGATGGATTATTAGTTGAGTCTTTTGAAAAATCAGCACATGTGTTTTTTAAGAACCAAACTACAGAAAAACTAATGATAAAATTTTAAGTTTTCTACTCATGACTCTCTGGCTCTTTCCAGAAGCAACTACCATTACCA
>PVLC010028135.1:10883-21348 GCA_004027655.1 Graphiurus murinus
CGGTACTGGGGATTGAACTCAGGGGCATTCTACCTCCGAGCTATACCCCCAGCCCTATTTTTTATTCTTTATTTTGAAACTGAGTCTCACTAAGTTGCGGAGTGCCTCACTAGGTAGCTGAGGCTGGCCGCGAACCCGGATCCTCTGGTCTCAGCCTCCCGAATGCTGGGATTACAAGCGTGCGCCACCATGCCCGGCTCATTACCATTTTTTTTAAATGTCTTATATTTAACTACCTTTAAACGGATTTTGAATTGGTTTAGGCTTAACTGATTTTGCAGTGGTGTGAGCAACAAAGGGTTAACCACTGGCTGTCTATCCATATAAAAATCAGACTCACTCAATATAATTTATACAATAGGAACCTACTGATAGATCTTCAGGTACCCTAGTGGATTTCCAAGCTGATTGTTGCCATGGCAATCCCTGCTCTATGTTCCTTTAGTTTGTCTTGACCCACTTTGGGTTAGATACATTTCTAGCAGGACAGTAGGCATGCTCTCCTTTCTATGCCCCTTTGGGACTACATTAGTAGCCAGATTGCCCCTCTTCTTTCTTCAATCCTCCAGATCTTGGACAGCTTCCAAGAAGATTTATGGACTCACTCAAAATCTGACACTTTGGCAAGATGGTTTAAGTTAGATCTCAGGCATACTATCCACCAAATGAATGTACTCCAAAGCAACAAATTCCCATACTAAGGACAGATTCTTCTGGAATCCTATCTAGCCCTGCTTTTGTTCCCATTTTTGCAACACAGGTGCACACCCAAATCCACATGGTCACACAGACGAAAATATTTGTGTGACTCAAAGTAGCTTTTAATAGTCCACTTTATATTAAAGCTATTGACTTGTCAGCCAAAAGAAGGACCAAAAGCCAGGATCAATGTTCCTAGTTCTAAGTTGAACAGACTTGGCTATAGAGCATCCTCCTCAGTGACTCTGGGACAGAAGGTACTGGAGGTGGTACAGCTCTACCACTTGGCTTCCTGGAACCCTTTCACAACTATTTTTAGAAAGGGATTATTGGGCCGGTCTTGGTCTTCAAAGGGATACTAGAAGAACCACACTGAAGTAAACTTTTGATGGAAGATTTTCGCTGAGTAGGTTTATTTTAGCATAAATGTTTTTATGCAACAGAAGAGAAGGAAAGTTAATGATCAGCCCATCAGCTGGGTGTGGTGGTGCACACCTATAATCCTAGTACTTGGGAGGAGAAGATAAGAGGATCTCAGGTTTGAGGCTAGCCTTAGCAACTTAGTGAGACCAGTTCAAAATGAAAAATAAAATAGGGCTGGGGGTGTAGCTCGAGGTAGAACACCACTGGGTTCAATCTCCAGTACCACATACATGTTTACATAAAAAAGTTATGATCATTGACTTTCCTTTAATTTCTGAGCCCTGTGCTATTAACTTTCACATTTATTATTTTATTTCATCATCACACAACTGCTTATAAGTAGGTAACATTGCAAGCTAGCACCACTTTGCCAAAGATCACCGATTTGGAACTGAGCTGCATTCAAAACTACAACTGCTCTATGTCCAGGGTTCATGCTCTTCATCACAACCTTCCCATGAAAACAGTACTTCGAAGTTTGAAGAGATACCCGTTGAAAATGAAGATTCTGAACCAGTATCTGGAAAACCTACAGCTCAGGGATGACCAAATAGCTCTGGGCACCTTTCTCTGGGATGCCTTCCCTAAGGGTATACTTTCAAAAAGTCTTACTGCTTGAAATACTGATTTGGTACTACTTCCTGATTACTGATTTTTATTACTAGTAACACTTTTCTGCTTAATTCCAAACTCCTATCCAAACTATGAAGAAGTACCTGAGGAGCCGGGCGTCGTGGCACACGCTTGTAATCCCAGCATTTGGGAGGCTGAGACCAGAGGATCCGGGTTCGAGGCCAGCCTCAGCTATATAGTGAGGCACTCCGTAACATAGTGAATAAAGAATAAAAAAAAAAAAAAATCGGGCTGAGGGTATAGCTCGGAGGTAGAATGCCCCTGAGTTCAATCCCTAGTACCGCAAAAAAGGAAAAAAAAAAAAAAAAAAAAAAGTACCTTAGGATGAGTGCTGGATAGGCAGTCAAGAAAACTGAATTCTAGTCTGGTCTCTGCCACCAAGTAAATGTGAGACCAGTTTCTTTCCAACTTTGGTTCTTACCGTGCTCTCCGCGGAATACAGGAGGTATTTAATACTTGAATCTTTCCTCAGCAGGGGTTGCATGTCTCTTACTCAAAAACGAGGTTACGCCCCCTTGGGCAGGCATTAAGTTTCTGTAGCGCAAAAGCGCTAAGCTGGGGCCTAGGAACATCTGAACAGTGGAGAAAAAAAGCTTTAGGGAAGGGAAACCAGCAATTAAAGGACAGGCCGGCAGGCACTCATCTTTTAGACTTCACAATGACCACTCGGGGCATGCATTATTAATACCACTTTTACTTTAGAGGGAACCAAGATTCTGTTTGAAGAGAAATACCCTGTATCTCCCCTACCTTAACCTTAAATGCACATAAAAAATCTCGGCTTATTTACATCCCTGACCCACCCGGGACTCCAGCACGAGGGCCCCGCCTACTCATTTGCATAGGGCGCGCCCAGCTACGGCCGGGCAGCCGGGCTTCTCTGGAGCTCCTTCGGCCCAAGACGCGTCCACTTTTAAGGGCGGGCCCCGGGCCTCCCCGGGGACGGAGCACGTGTCCACTCCCGGCTTCACGACGGAAGGTGGACGCGGTGGCGGCCCCCCGCCAGGCCTCACCCGATGGCTCTGGCTGGGAGCTGGGAGAGGACCGGGTGGTCGCCGGGTGTCGGCGTCCCAGCCCAACAAAGTCCCCGCCCTTCCCCAAATCCCCTTGGGGAGCGCGCCGGCGACCGACTGAAGCGAAACCGCCGGCGCACCACCCCGCCCGGCCGCGCCTCGCCTCACGCTCGACGGGGGAGGCGGGACCAATCAGCGAGCGACGTCTCCCTTCCGATTCGAGGCCCGCGAAGCGCGGCTCACACCCCAAGCTGCCCGCGCGCTGATTGGCTGCGCGCTCCGCCGGTCCGTCAGGGAGGCGGGGCGGGCCGTAGGCAAAGGGAGGTGGGGAGGCGGTGGCCCGAGACTCCCCGCGCGCCGCTGGTCCCCCGGCCCTTCCCGCGGCGCTCGGCCTCCTTCCTTCCCTCCTCCGCTCTCTCCGTCTTCCGTGCGCGCCCCGCGCGGCGTTCGGCCGGCGTGCCTCGCGCCCTAACGGGCGGCTGGGGGCGCCAATCAGCGGGCGGCAGGGTGCCAGCCCCGGCGAATCGGCAGGGCTCGCGGCCCGGGGTGGGAGGCGGGTCTACCGCGCGGCCGCGGCGGCGGAGGAGCTGCTCGCTAGCCTGCAGCCCGCGAGCGCCGAGCGAGCCGCCCAGAGGTGGGTGCGCTGCGGCCAGCGGGCGAGGCGGAGGGCGGAAGCGGAGGTGGGCCGGCGGGCGAGGGCGCGGCCGCGCGGGCGCCGGGAGGGGCGGCGGGCGCGCGCCTGAGGGGAGGAGGGGCGGCGGGCGTCCCCACCCCCTCCTCGGCGGGCGGCGGCCGGGCCCCCTCCCCGCGCGCCCTCGGCTCCCCGCGCGTCGGGGCCGCGGGCCGGGCGCGGGCCTGGGGGGCGGGGCGGGGCGGGGCGGGGCGGGGGCTCGGCGGCCCGGAGTGTTGTCAGTTCCGCCTCCAATCGCCCATTCCCCTCTTCCCCTCCCAGCCCCCTCCATCCCATCGGAAGAGGAAGGAACAAAAGGTCCCGGGCCCCCCGGATCTGACGGGGCGGGACCTGGCGCCTCGGTACAGGTAAAGCCTGGCGCTCGCGGCCTCGTAGGGGTGTGTTTGTGTGCGGCCACGGCCGGCGTGTCACATGGCACGGCGGGTGGGGGCTGGGGTGTGGCGGGGCCGGGGTCGGGGCCGGGGAAGGGGCTCGCTCTCCCCGCCCCCGCCCAGCCTGGCCCGGCCGGCCGCCCGCATCCCTTCTGCTGCCGGGCGTGCGCCCGGGAGTTTTGGTTCTGATTTCCAAACCCGAGGGGCCAGAGCTCTGTTACTGGAGTTGTTGGGAAGCTGAGTTAGGAGCTAGTGATACTTTGCTTCCACTTTTTTTGTTGTTGTTTCCTTCTATCCTGTAACCTTTGTTAACCGTAACAGTCGCGGGTTCTGGGTTGCTTGTGTGTACTCACGCCGACCCGCTCTCGGCTGGTACTCTGCCTGGATCAACCTCAGCGCACTTGGGAAAGTTGGCTTGGTGGGTGCAGCCCATTAGTTCTTATCACATGCCTTTAGAAAGCACGCTAATTGATTTCACGTATTTCAAAGTTGGTTTTCAAAATTGCTACCTGAATTATAATTATTTTGCTCTTTTGGGGGGGATCCTTGAATCAGGTAATTTTATCTTTTACTTACCCTTACGTGGTTATGATTTCCTTCTGATATTAAACTAAGGAAAAAGAACTTCTAGGTTGGTTTTGGTTATCCCTTTTGACATAAAAACTAAGCACTGCCTGTGTGTTGTCAAGCCTTTATTTTAAAAATCCAGGTAAGACAAATTGTTTGCTACATTTTGGGATAACCTAAATCGTGGTTTGTTAATCTTTAAAATGAAACATGTAAAATGTCAATAAATAACTAGACAAACTTACATGGAGTAATTTCATCTTTTCAAAAATATTCCTCTGAAATGTGAATTGATTTCCAAAATTCCTTTCATTTCTTATGACTTCATATAAATTCAACCTTTTCCACTGACAGAAAGGATGCTTTTCTTGAACCTAGTACCAGCATTAATTTGCATGTTGGGTATATGTTTGTTGTTACTTTACTTTTGGTCCTCCTTTTAAAAAAAAGTTTCCCTCTTACAGAGAAGTGGTAAGGCAAATAGTTAAATGAAGTTTGAACAGTTTTAATGCATGGATTAGTGAAGCAGATGTAATACAGAGATGGGAGAAAAGTAAAATGGGTTTCATAAATGTATCATAGTTTGAGAATTTTTTTCAATTACCTTTCGAAAAAAAACAACAAAAAAAACAAAAAACACCCATGTATGATGCCGGGCATAGTGACCCACGCTTGTAATCCATTACTTGGGAGGCAAAGACAGAAGGATCGCAGGTTCAAAGCCAGCCTCAGCAACTTAGTGAGGCTCTCAGCAACCTAGTGAGACCCTGTTTCCAAATAAATAAAACTGAGCTGAGGGTATAGCTTGGCGATAGAATGCTCTGGGTTCAATCCTCAGTACCAAAAAACAACAACAACAATGACAAAAAAACAAAACTCATATATGGTATTTAAAGAATTTCTATCAGAATGTCATTTAGCAAATGTTTATATTAAATTCAGAAAGTAACACATTTTATTTTTAAAGTTCCCTAGTTTTTGCCAATACTGAGAGTACTAGTAAATATAAATAGTTCACATCTTTGGGCATTCCTAAAGTGAGTGCCCAGTTAAACTCTTAATACTAAAATCTAGTGGATTTAATTGAACTTAAGGCAGTTATTGGCCAGGCTTAATTAATATAATGTGATTGGAAACACCTACTTCTGTTCTTTAGTAAGGAATTGCTCTTACAGCTTGGTTTTTGTACTTGTAGCTACACCTAAAGTGATTGAAATTATAGGTGTTCAATAAAGTTTGGTTCAAGGTTGTAACATACTTGTGCCTAAGTATACACAACCTGTAAAGATCATGAAGTAATAGTCTTATGAGAAACTGCTGGATAATTTCCTGTTGTCTGTGGCTTGTCCTCCTTGGTGTGTTTTAAGTAGGAATATGGGGAATGGTTTTGTGTATTTCAGCAGTTCACTTTAATAGGAACAAAGGTTTTTTTTTGCCTCAGTAGAGCAAGAGATGCTCTTTTTGTTTTATGTTGTAAATATTAGAATACTGTCACCATAATCTTATTACTTCGTATTGGGAGAAAATATCTGAGAAGAAAAAAAAAAAAAAAACTCAATTTACTTGCATAAAGTAGTCAAAGATCTGTTTGAATTTCTATATTGCAGATTTGGGCAATTTTGACTTTTATTTTATTTTATCTTATTTTATTTATTTATTTTTATAGTACTGGGGATTGAACCCAGGGGCATTCGACCTCCCAGCTACACTCCCAGTTCTATTTTTTTAGTCTTTATTTTGAAACAGAGTCTCACTAAGTTGCAGAGGGCCTCACTAAGTAGCTGAGGATGTCCTCAAACTCTGATCCTCTGGTCTCAGCTTCCAAAGTACTGGGATTACAAGCTTGTGCCACCATACCTGGCTCAGTTTTGACTTTTAAATATAAAAGTTTTCTTTGTTGTTTGGTTTGATTCTCTTTGTTTGTTTGGTTTTTTGTTTGTTTGTTTGTTTGTTTTGGGACTCCAGAAACCTTGCTTTGTAACACTATTTTTATATAAGTGTTTTTGTAATGTATATGGAAACTGTATTTAGTGCAGTCTGGCAGATGGAAGATAATTCATATTCTTGGGACAAGAGTCTTTGGAGGGTGAAGAGGGACCTGTCTTTTTAGAGTCTTTGTTTTTGATGGGAGTAGAACCATTTTTAGGCCCTTAGTTTCTGTAGGGGGAAGATGTTTTCCATCAAGTATTGCAAAAATATGTCACAGATTGTGAAATGTAAAGAATTTTAAAACCAGTTCAGAAGAGGCTATGCATTTATTCAACACCTTGTATTTATGGGACTAAAATTAGCATTTTTTCAATGAACAACTTTTTCTGTGTGTCAGGCTCTGAGTAAATAAGTACACCCCTGTTCATAGTGAAATAAGGAAAGTGGACACATCTCATGCCCCTTGTCCCCAGTGTTTCTAGTAAGAAAATTACATTAGTAATTAACAAATTGAGGGAGCATGTAATATAGATTGATTACTGAGCCAATTCCTGAAGTATATTTGTATTACTTTCTATCAAAAACAGGACTGCTCTAGAGAAGATATGAAATGTTAACTTAGTGACACTGGAAAGGATCTGTTTTGAGTGGTGGCACCTGTCACCATTTTTGCACAGTCTAAACACATTGATATGACCAATCTTCCAGAAATGTGTTTGTTGCTAAACAGATGTACACTTGCAGAGTTAAGCTTGATATGGACTCAATTAGCCATTGTCCTTTAGTTACAGAAAGTGGTTAAGGAAAGACAGCAGACCAAATCAGTCAGGTTCTAGTGAAAAGATCAGAAATAACATATAAGAATAGCTAGTTAAACCAAGAATAAAGATAGAGCAATAATCTCTTGTAGTAGAAAGACCTTAGATTATAGAGTCAGAGAACCCTAGGCTAATATTTGGTTTCTCAGGATACTGGGTGAATTATTTAACTCTTGATTCTTGGTTTTCTGACAGAAAATAGAGGTTACAATACCTTTTTAAGGTTATTATAAGAATTAAGTGTTCTTGATTAAAGTACCTAGAATATTTCTTAAGACCTAAGGGCTCTCCCAAATAATCTCTTCTCTTGCTCTTTTCTAGTGTGGTTTTTAGTAATTTGGACTCCTATCTAATCCAAGTGATTTACCTACAGTGTTATCCTTGACCTATTATAAATTGCACTTGAGAAGCATACAACTAACCAATAAAGGCCTGGAGTAGCCAAATTATCCAGATCTATACCTTAAATCATAGAAAAGACTATTGACATTTATTTAGAATGCTTTTGGGGGGGGGCGGTACTGAGGGTTGAACCCTGGGGGCATTCTACCTCTGAGCTAGATGCCGAGCCCTATTTTATTTTTTATTTTGAAACAGGGTCTTGATTGGTTGGTGAGAGTCTTGCCACTTGCTGTGGCTGTCCTGGAACTTGCAATCCTCCTGTCTCAGCCTCCCAAGTACTGGGATTACAAGCAAGGGCCACCATGCCCAGCCTTATTTAGAATGTTTCTAACAGGAAAAGTTATCTGGCTTCTAAACCCACAGTAGATTAGAAACTTGTAGATTATGGGTAGTGTGGGAGGTTTAACAAAGGTGTGGTGGAGAGTAGATAGGAGGATGGAGAATTCTTAGCCTACTGTCTATTCTAAGAAAAAAAAAAAAAAAAGAGATAACTGCCTGGTGAGGATAGTAGAGATAATCTACAAGACACTACAGCAAATATGTCAAAGCTTGACTTGCATGTCTGGGGCCATTCAGTGCAGGATGAGACCTGAAAGTCTAGTAATGAATGTTCATCAATTAGCTTAAATCATGTTTGGGAAAATCTTTTAGAGTGAAGTAATCTATACAATACACTTTACATTGTTATTCAGGATGATTAACAAAAGTTCTTAAAAGGGTAGAGCAGTGTGCTATAGCTAAGGATTTATTTCATGTAAGATTCACAGTAACTATTATGACCAAGATATATCACATTTGTTTTGCCATTCAGAGAGCCGTGATTCCAGACTGGAAAGCCTTTATGCTAGTCAGTAGTAAAGAAAGGTGATGCACACCTGTAATCCCAGGATTTGGGAGGCTGAGACAAGGAAGATCACAGGTTTGGGGCCACTGTATGGTAATTTAGCCAGATTGTGTCTCAAAAAAATAAAATAGGACTGGGGGTGTAGCTTAGAGGTACAATGCCCCTGAGTTCAATCCCCATCTCCCCCCCCCCCAAAAAAAAAAAGATGACTTAAGTGATACAGCACTCTATGCTACCTTTTATTAAATCATTCTGTCAGTCTGCAGGAGTGTCACGTAATACTTTTCCCTAAGGCCTTGAGATAGGGTGTGCTAAAGATTTCCAGGATAGAGCCAGTGGGAACAGTTGGACAGCCTCTGTGTTAAGGACTTCTTGCCTCTTATATGTGCCTTCTGCCCAATATTAGCTTCAGTAATTTATTTGGATCTTCTTTCTTACCTCAGTTGTTTTGTAAACATGTATCTACTCCATCAAATAATTGTTGGTGACCCTTATAGCCTCACCTATTAAAAATAGGATTTATTTTTAGCAATAGCTCAGAAATAATACAGCCTTTTTCATTAAAAAATGCACGGGGAGCTGGGTGTGGGGGCGCACGCTTGTAATCCCAGCATTTGGGAGGCTGAGACCAGAGGATCCTGGTTCGTGGACAGCCTTAGCTACCTAGTGAGGCCCTCCACAACTTAGGGAGACCCTGTTTCAAAATAAAGAATAAAAAAAATAGGGCTGGGGGTGTAGCTCGGAGGTAGAATATCCCTGAGTTCAATCCCCAGTACCGGGAAAAAAAAAAAAAATGCACGGGGGCTTATTGCTTGTCAGTGATCAGTTTTGATTAATCTTCTAGACTGTTATAATTGTGATGTATTCATTTAGGACATATTTCAGTGCTTATACGAGATTTATATCGCAAAGGTAGCTCAGCTTCCATTTAGCAATTTGATGTGGAGAGAATATAGTTTAGTTTTGCTAAGTCAGGTAGATTTAGATAATTGCCTCTAGTTTGACCAGATAGCTAGAAATCTTAGGGTAATTCTGTGACATACCTCTTGCCTCACATTCTAGAGTGTTGATGTTTTTCCCGTAGCTCAGCAGGTTCTGCTTAGTTGTAACTGAGCCACGCTGTTAGGACAGGTGCTTGGTAATTTAGATGTATATTTGTGTTTGTACTCTTGATGAAAATAAATCCTGAAGTGATTTATTTTCATTAAAAATTGTCAGTTTATTATGAAATTGTCACAAATTCTTCCAGGTCTGTAATTTTTCAAAATCTGGAATTACATTGGCCTCAGGGCTGCAAAGCACTGGAAAGTAAGTATAGACTTTTGTCTAGTTTGGATCTGAAAACCTGCATTTCTGTGAATAATCTACAGTGCCCAACCTCTTTCCTTTTTGGGGGAAACAAGGTAGTTTCAGGTTTAATGTATTCATTTAGTAAGGAAGAATAATCTTGGGTGAACCACTGGAAGTCCATGTTTGTCTTGATATGAGGAAGTAGTGTATACTAAGTCTATGATCTCATAATTTGTTTAAAAGCAAACTGCATTTTCATATACAGCTATTTCCAAAAATTCCATGATGAGGTAATAGTTTAGTGTTCCATCTTAACCACATCTTTCATTTCAAGATGTGGAGGGGTGAATCTAACTTGCAAATTCTACCCTATCGGCTCCTTACAAGTGGTACAATGGAACCTAGGCCAGAGCCTTCTCTCTTGATTTGAATGAACTACTGGAACTTTTGTGTTAGAGAGATGCTTTATCTGGCAGAAAATGTCTGTTTTCTGTTAGACCAATTTCTTAAATACTTTGCAGACAGGTGAATAGATTGTAGTTCATGTTAGCTTGACCAGTTAAATTATCTTTTAAAAATGTTTTAGTAGCCAGGCGTGGTGGCGCACGCTTGTAATCCCAGCATTCGGGAGGCTGAGACCGGAGGATCCGGGTTCGCGGCCAGCCTCAGCTACCTAGTGAGGCACTCCGCAACTTAGTGAGACTCGGTTTCAAAATAAAGAATAAAAAATGGGGCTGGGGGTATAGCTCGGAGGTAGAATGCCCCTGAGTTCAATCCCCAGTACC